>JAVQJL010069031.1:0-22860 GCA_036024295.1 Nannoperca obscura
TGTTTTGAGTGTGTGTTACCAGAAGAAGCCTTGACACAGAAAAACAGCTGTACAGTAAAAACAATTAAATATGTCTGCACCTTCAGTTTGTCTGTAGAAGGTTGAGTCGCTCCCACAGACGCTGCCCTCATTGCAGATACTGTCCTCGTAGGCACTGCCCTCTGCACATGCACGCACACACACACACACACACACACACACACACACACACGAAAAGACAGATAAAGTAGACTCACTTTTAGTAGAAAATAGTAATTAAGTAAAAAATTCAACCCAACAAAATACAATTATTTATAAAAAGAATTAAGAAAATACAATGCATGAGATGATGATGTGTCTGAAGTGAACAAGGATAGTTGTTAAACTTAACGTGAAGGGCACTCAGTCATACTGCAGATAGTTTCCCCTTCCAACTCAGAGCCCTGAGCTCTTTTCACGTCATGCAAATATTCAGGCAACAATGCAGCCGTTTGTGGTTATGTAAGTGTATTAGAGCGGCCTCTCGTGTGGTATTACCAGGCGACCTGATCTGTGCGCAGTTCAGAGGTACAGCAGAGTACACAGGGTCACCTCCAATCATTTTAAGGGGCAAAGAGAGACGACTTAATGATAAGAACTGTAGATTATTTTGAAAATGCGGAGAGCACTCTGCTGCCTTTCGTTGCTTAAGACCCTATAGGCAAGCATGACTTCACGGACGTTAGATATCCTGTAAATGAAGATGAAATGAGGATCCTGTGTGTGTTTTAGGTGCTGGAGCATGGGGTTGTGTTTCTGTGACCCCTGGCAGAGCGTGCGCTGTCATCTGTGTTGTAGCATCTAATGAGTCCGGACACATTTGGCCTCAGCAAAGGGACATGAAAAACACTCATGACCAACACAAATGCCTCTACACAGCAGCTAAAAAGGTCACAGTGACCCCCAGAGGCACCATGAGACTCTCAGGAAGGTGAGCTGGCAGCGACATACGTGAGTATATATGTATGTCACTATAATAATTATACATTGAAACATGATACTAATGTGCAGAGTATCATTTATTTAGTATTTAGTATAGTATTTAGTATTTACTGCTAATTGGCAAATGTTCCCATATTAATCTAATATGGTGAACGTAGCAAACATACCTGCAAAACATCAGTATGTTAGCATTGTCACTGTGAGCATGTTAGCATGCGCACGCTTGCATTTAGTTTAGCACAAAGCTGCCTGGCAGCTGGATTACTATGCAACAATATATATTTATGGTTTTTGTACTTTGTTACTCTTTAGAGGACGACATCTCTGAGCACCGCTGCTGGGCCGTGGCAGTTTCTTGAGGGAGAAATGTTTCACTGCTGCACAAGTCTCACACAAGATGATGTCTGTAAAACCCACAGCTATCCCAAATGTCAGCTCTATTAATTCTGATGCTTTTCATGCATCTCGCATTGTTCTTATGCATTAGCCGGCCGCTTTTAATGAGTCAGACAATGCAAATCGGGTTTGGCAGCTGAATGTCATGTCATAAACAAATTAAAATGGACGATCTACAGGGTGGGCATGTGAGGCTAAAATTGAAACTAAGAGCTACGTGGACCAGAATGAGATGCTAAGCAGTGGCCTGATGCCAGCCCACATCAGTCCTCCTCCCACAGGGGTCACGGCTCTGCATCCTCTGCAGCCAGCGACCGCTCCTCCACAAAACACTCAACATCCTCTGAAATCTCTTGTCTGTTCGATCAGATCAGAGACTCTGAACTAATGGCCCCGGAGACTCACTCCTCTGCCTGTACCGCTCTGTACCCGACCAGAGGAACATGCTGGGAGCATACACTGCCGGGTGAATAGTCTGATTCAAAGCACTGTATAGTACTACAAATACATTTTCAGCATGGGTGCATCCAGCAAAGCTCCTAACCCTGCCTGCATTTGTGCTACACGCTTCACATTAGGCTGTACGAAACACATTGCTTCTGCATACAGAGAAGGAAATGACTGAGACCGCTTTCTACTAAAGCTACACTTAATTAATCAAGGTGTAAATTGAAAGCTCCCAGGGTGGGGGGTGGAAATGTAAAGAATAACTTACTGACATATTAAACGATCATGATTGGTGATTTAGGGAACATCCATTCAGTCAAACATTATTGTTTCCTCTATTTTACCAGATCTGCATTAACTGATATTTTCTAACGTGTCCTTTTATCTAATTTCTCTTTTGCTGCTAAGAGCAGGTAGTGTACAGTGGGAATTTAGTGCCTTTTGTTGAAAACAGCTGCCAAATACGAAACAGTAAAGCTGTGGGATGTAAAACCAAAACACTGAGCTGAAAGACGCCAAAATGCTGAGAGGAACTGCAGTCAGGTGATCATTTTCTGTCGGTTTGTGACTACAAGTGACCAGTGTTGGGGAGTAACTAGTTACATGTAACGGCGTTATGTAATTACATTTCAAAATAAATGGAATTGTAATCTGTTACAGTTCCTAAGAAAAAATATGTAATTTGTGTTGTGTTTTGTAACAGCACCTGTGAAGTTTACATAAAGCATCTATCATTTGTACACACACACACACACTGGGTAATAAAACCCAAATACAACAGCACTGACTTCCTGCTGGATGATGATATTAAAGAAGCAAACAAACATTCAAAAAAAGAAGAAAGAAATCTGTCAGAGTCCGGCCGCAGCGAGAGTAATCTGCTGAAGTTATGCGAGATAAAAGCCAAGCAGGAGCTTAATCCTGTTTCACCCTGTTCCCAAGTTCCTGTTCTACACTGCTTCGAGATATGAAAGCAAATATACAGAAATATACTCATTGTGTGTTTAAGTAGACACGAATCCTTATAAAAACACATGAAAGTAGATTCCCTCTGCAGTAATCTGTTTACAGCATTCGATACAGGACTCGGCCTGAACATCTGAACAGGTCATATTCAGATGTCATATTCTCCCCAAAGTGTGTCACGTACGACACGTTGAGCACTCTGAAGATTTAATTCCTTCTTGTTTGTGTTCCGTTAATGTCAAGCGACCATAAAACGACACGCTAATGGGAACAGGTTTTAGCCTCAAGACGAATGAACAGAGTGGTTTACCAGTAAGCTCTGAAAGGGCACTGTGCTCCGCCAGGTGCTTCCTGTAAAGAGTCTTCAGCACTTTGGCGCTGCCAAACCTCTTGAAGCGCCTCTTCACGTTAGTGTAGAACCACTCCAGCGACTGTGTCTTCAACAACCTGAGAGAGACACGCACAAGCAGACGTGCAGTTTTATTTTCAGTGTGTAGCTTATTCCGACATTTTGGATTCATCTTCATACCAGTACAGCACACTGGATGAATGAAGCTGAACGGATACAGACAGTAACAGGTGGCAAAAGCTGCAGACGTTGTTTTATTGGTGATATTGTGTGCTGATGCTTCACACAGCTGTTACTCCTAACTCTGATAAGATGACAAACTGTTAGTCTTTGGATTATAATAGCAGTAATATAAGATATAGTATGTGGCATATTACAGTATATAATAATTTTTATATCAGCTTCCTTATTTTTTGCAATTACAGTAGTTACTAGTAAAACAGAAGTAATAAAATACAGTGCATGTGTCACACAATGACAAATTGAAGAATTACATTTATATACAACTAAGGTGCAACATCAAATATGTTTAAACAGAAACATGAAAATAATTCAGTCAACAATTAAGTTCCTAAAGAATTTAGGTTAATTCTGAAGGATCATGTTAAATGTATCATTGTTACTTTATTTTCGATTGCTTTGGAAAATCTTACCCGTTTATGCATCTTAACTGGATTTCGTTAATACTCTTATTCCATTTGAACTGGATTTAAATAATTAAATAAATAATTTCAACTGGATATCTGTAAACTTGTTTAAAAAGGTGTGACAGTCGTCTTTGTCTGTTTGTATGTAGAGATTTTAATCTCAAGAAGACTTTTACCTGGGTAAATAAAGGAAAACGTAAAATGGATGTTTCCTCCAAAAACATAGTTTGAATGTTTGTACGCTGTACAATACACACATGTATTTTCTTACACACACACACACATTTACTGTACATCACTGATCGTTCACTTAAGTTTGAGGGGACAGAGGGGACAGAGGCCCCCCCACACACACACACACACACACACACACACACACAACCACACACATATAACCTGTAAGCCATCACAGGTATATGCATTTTAACATTGACATACTGGTCTTAGTCCAGCTTTCCCTCTGCATGATTCATGGACTGAAACTCTGCACCGTTAGAAAGCTGAACTGTCCTGTTGTCCACAGTTTGACTCACATTCACTCAGATGACCACATCCAGCCGCAGGCAGCTGTGCAGGTTCACCTCTACTCTACAGCTAGCCAACATCGTTAGCCAAACAATGGCTGGAGCGGCTTTGTGAAGCATGTTGACCGGAGACTCGGCTGGCCCGAGGAGCTGCTCCAAGAAATGTGTGCATGACTGTACGTGCGTCTGCAAACATGCAGTCCTCTGAATGTTTATGTGCAAATTTATACCACCAAGTTTATACCATCAAAAGTAAAGAAAGTTCAGCGAAGTGAGCACTAACACAATCACCAGTGAGCCCCACATTGATGTTTGCAGGACAACAAGGCAGCATGGTGGCTCTGATATACAGTGATTAAATAAAAAGTGACTGTGTTCATTGCCATCTTGTGACTTCTCCTGAGGTTAGAGGGCTTGACAATCAGCTGCAAACCCAACTACACGAACAACAAAGACTAGAAAGTTAAAGAAAAGGTGAAAAGCAATTCCATTAAATTTCCATGTTGTTTAGAGAGATGAAATCACTGTTGAATCAATCAAAGTGTGTTTCGTGGTCACATTTTCTGTCTCAAGTGCCTCAACAACGTAATATAAAAAATAATAAAATATAAAGTCTTAAAAAGTCCTTCAAAACTAGTTCTCAATCACATTTTGTTCCAGTTAGCATACAGTTAATGTATTTCTCTAAAGCTTTGTAAGTTGTATTCATTGTCATTTAATGTTTCTTTTACTGGTTACATGAAAGAGGGGTTTGATGTAAATCTAATGTATGTGGTTTAAATATTTAAGAATAAAATGAACCAGGATATAATTGAATGTTTAGCAATGACAGCTGTAGGATACCGCAGAGAGATTCATGTCAGCGTGTTTAATGAGTTGCCATCTGTTCACTGTGCGGTTGAGTTGCGGTGTGAAGGGAGAGGAGTGTGCGAGTGTGTTGACGGGAGGTGGAGGTGACACAGAAACGCTCCGTGTGTTTTATTATAACCATTATTAAATTAAACCACCAATTAAAACAACTGCCACCTTCATCACTAAGACAATAGCTGAGAAGGAAGTAAACAATATAATGGAATTTATTCAGAGGTTATTAGACAGCTGTACACATTTCCAAGGAAGGGATAGTTTGTGATATTTAAGTACTAAATCATGACTCTTAGATTATGACATTGTTATTTAAGTGTTTTGAGGTTCAGTGGTAGTTATTGTTACCTCCCCCCAAGAGGGTCCTGGGTTTGAGCCGTTCTGTGTGGGTTTCCTGCAGGTTCTCAAGTGAGTTTTAATTGCTGGGATATCTGCAACCACCAATACCTGATCCAGACTAAGTGGGTATAAAGAATGGACTGTGGGAATTTGGGAGTAAGGAATAGTTACAGCGCGTGAAGTAGAACCGCAGCGTCGCCCATCATCACCTGTCTGCCCTTTCACCACACTCCGTCCAATAAAGGCAAACAAAAAGTTAAATGTACTAACAAGCATTTGTGTTGCATGTGGTTGTGTTTGTCCAGATAAACACCGTCCTACTGCTGTAAAAGCTAAAACACCAAAGTTGTATTAATCCACAGATGGAAATAGTTCCCAACAAATACACAATTATCGCTGTTGGAGAATAATTTGACTAAAAACTACAATGCCCAGTTGTTTTAGGAAACGACTTAGCCTTCAAAAAAACAAACATCATTACTGTGAGCTGTTTTGACCAATGGGCTTGAGTGCCACAGACAGTGTAGGAAGTATTGAAAGATGGACTAACACATTTTTAAATATGGTCATTTCAAGGGATTTGTTGGCAATAAAAGCCTCCCCGCCTCCCCTTTCATATACCAGAATTCGGGAGGCTACATCTGGAAATTTCTGAAACCAACAATCCGACCACTTGTGCCCACTTCACACAACCATTTCAACTCCTCATGCTCTCTCTTTTCTTCTTTTTTTTTACACAATTGCACTTTGTACAAATAAATGCAACGCCACGAATGCTTTCCAGGAGAGACGGCCTGAAAGTGTGCGTCGTTATTTGAACGAACAGCATCCACCCCCGTCTGTGACGGGCGGCTGTTTTCACCGGTCAGGACAGCTAATTTTGCCTTTGTGAACGACACAAACGAGTTTTTTTCTAGCATACCCGAGACTTAAAAATAATCCTTTAAAAGAAAATGTCAACCATCCAAAATGTAAACAAAAAGAATCTTAATCACTGCACATTTTCCAATTCATCCAATAGGTTTTGCCCTGTTTGTGAAATGAGTCTGAGCTGCAGTTTAAACATGAAAATCACCATATTTCGACATGACACACCACAGCAGTATAGGAATACAGTGAGTCATCTGCAACCTGAACCTCTGAACGGGGCATCAAAGGCTTTTTGTAACAACAGCATCCAACACTTTATAAAAATAAAACCATTTGAATAAAAGAAAGGGAACAAAATGCCTGTGAGCACACATTTCTTTGTTGCTTCACATCTTCCAACACCATAGCCTAGTAAGTCTCTTCCTCTCCGTCATGTTGTGTTAGGCTGAGTACAGATAGTTCAGCCAGTGGCAGACTTTATCCCGTACTGTATCTTAGTGACTAAATCCATCTCTCCAGCAGCAGCGTTAAGACCTTAATAACCTTTGACGTCACCGTCAGCCTCATCTTCAACTTCAACTTACCCTCATGTACTTTGAACACACACAAACACACGCCACGTCCGAATCCCACATCGTACTACCGCCGCCGCCGACCTTACCTGCTCTTCTGGCAGGCGGAGCAGAGCCAGGCTTTGTCTCGCTTGTTGTAGACTCGGCAGGCCTTGCACACGTTATAGTGGCAGTCGCGGCACTGGCGCTTGGGGTTGAGCAGGAAGGTGAAGGGCGAGCAGCAGCGGATGCAGCAGCGCTGGTTGAAGCAAGTCTGCCGTGACAGCAGGAGGCAGCGACTGCCCTCCTGGTCCAGCTCCTGCTTCAGTTCACTGAGGGGAGTGGGGGAGGGAGGGACAGAGGGAGAGGGAGAGAGAGAGAGAGAGAGAGAGAGAGAGAGAGAAGGGATGGTTAGAGGGAGGAAAGAGAGTGACACCAGGAATGTGTGTGTGAGAAAGACTTCAGAAATCAGAAAAACAAAAAAACAAAAAAGACAGTTTTTGTGTGAGGGGGAGTGGGATGAGAAGGGGAAGATGTAGATCCTCAGGGTGGATAAAGCAACAGTCGTGGGTTTACAGAGTCAAACAGGACGATTATTAGGAGTGCAGATAAACACACGGGCAGTCACGCTGATCCTCTGCCTCCTTTTAATGAAAATGGAGCAGAAATTAAAGTGGTTTCCCAAAGTGGGTCATTTCCTCATTTTAAAAAGGTAAATATATATTTAAAAAAGCAACATCTCCCTCAATGTACGTTATTAATTCCGACGTGGTGAAATGCCGTCAGAGCTCTATCAAAAATGAAATTCTGGTTCATGAATGAATATTAATAAGAAGAGCATTTATCATCTCACATTTATTTAAACGTCTCCTGCTGTGCTCATGTAAAGGTTAGAGGAGGACACTGTGCTGAATAATACATCAGTGTGTTTTTTCCTCGACAGCAGCAGCTTTCCTCCCCACACACACACACACGCACGCACGCACGCACACACAGTATTGCTTGAGAAAACACTCGCCACAAGCTGTTCTGGAGCTTTTTGATCATATGACATGAGCTTCATCAGCAGATGTCAAGGGATTGTAGGTGCTCAAATTCCATTTTTCCAGTTAACCAGCAAAAACTGATGTCAAGTTAACTTGTCTGCAAACTGTTTATTATTTCCACATGCAGCAGTTACGGAGCAACATTAACATTTATTTGGAGTTGTGTATCTGGTTACCTGGCCAATGTAAGTCCTGTTATTGTTCTCCCGAGGGAAATATTCGGTTCTTTACCTCTAAATGCTCCAATATGTTCACCAGCTACTCGCTAACTGTGTCTGCGTGCCGTTTTGTTCTGAGCAGGCAGTGTACTGTGGGTTTTTAGACAGACACTGTTTGCAACTACCTGATTGGACCATGTTGTAGTTAAAGAACCAGATGTTTGTTGTTAGAGACCAAAAACAAAGAGTGAATATTGAACTTGCAATGACTCCAAATGAATGATAATGATAATGTTGCACAGCTGCTGGATGTGCAAATAAGCAGCTGCTAATCCCGCCTTCTAACTTTTTCCATCCAGCGGAAACAAAATAGTTAGATCTCACATCTTGGTTCAAGTTTGTCTGCATATAACTACAACTGAAAAGCACCGAAGCATCCACAAACACTCACACATGAATGGTCACGTGCATCTCAAACAGAAGACAGTGGAATAAGAAATTACAGAAGGAAAAGACAAAAGGAGACAAATGGAAACTGGTGTAAGAAGCGCTGGAAGGAAAGTGTAAAAAAAAAAAAAATCCATTATTTTCACATCAGTACTCCAGGAGCATCAGCCATGACTGAATCATTTATAGGTGATTACTGCTGGAGACTGATGGAGTGTGACAACACGAGGAGAGAGGCAGAAAGAAAAGGGAAAAAAAGAAACATTTCATTTCAGTTTCAAATTACTAAAATTCAAAATGTAAAGGAAAAATGAAACTCATCATTCCCCGTACCCAGACTGTATTCAACTTGAGGGAAATCCACTGCCTGAAAGTTGTTTAAAAGGGAGCTGGTGTGCACTGTGTGTGGTTTATGGGGGGAAATGAAGCTTGACAAAGAGGCAGAGAAATTGTACGTGGACAGAAAAGTGGAAACCAGCAATAGAAAGCAAGAAAAGAAAAGATATCATAGAAAAAAAGAAAACAAGCCAGATTGGAGCTCCATTTATGCTTACAGACTTGAGTTATCAAACTTGCTTTTTGATTGACTGATCGGTTAATCCACTAATCGTTTCAGCTTTCTCCTGTCCTTTTCGAAAGCCACATTTCTTGCACCTTAACGCAGGCCGTTCTGACAGCACTGGCCACATTCTCCCTCGACTCCAAACTATAAAAATTTAACAGCATCCCTCAGATGCCTGTCTGACAGAGAGACGGCCGCCCTCTCACTACAGCGGCACACTCCATTATAGAAGCTCACTGGACGGTATAAATAACTCGGTGGCAGAGCGCGCACAGTCACAGCGAGATATTCACAGCAAGACGCCTGGTAGTAAAGAAACATGCAGAAATAAACATCCACACAACAGTAACACACCAGCAGGAGTCCGCAGGACAACCCTGCAGCTGAGAAGCAGACAGTGGAGGACGCAACAACAGTATTTCATTATCTCCTGCTCATCTGGATGCACAACATACAGTGGATGTTCAGCGGCTCACTCTGTACAGTGTGTGTAGTGCAGCGCTGTCCTCACACAACCTCGTCTGAAAGGAGCTTTCTAGCTTCAGGCATACAAACCGAACAAACAAGGAGCTGCTCGGGGTGCGTCAGCTGCAATAATCCTCACAAAAAGTCTGTTTCTTGGCGATAAGCTGATGTGACGTCCACTAAATGTGAGCTTGCATATGTGTGAATGTATATTTATTTTGCTTGTGTGTAAAACTTGTGACAGGATGAGACTGTCGCTCGCTGTATGATGGAATTAGATCGTGTAGCTTTGGCGGGACGCCCACCCTTTTTATTTTGTATTGCTGATCAGCTGGGTCCTAAGTAACAATAACAAGCGTTTGTATGTTTCATTCTTTTGAATATTGCATCAGAAATATGAGATTAAGATTCAGTAACATTAAAGTTTTTACCACAGTATTACAAGTATTAAAAACTAATAAATAAGATGTTATATAAAATATATGATAAATATGTCAAATATAAAAAATACAGAAAAATAATAATTATATAATCAGTTATTTTCTACTGTTATTGGTCAGAGTGGACTGTCGAAAGCCACTAATAAAAAGCGATGCCAATATGACATTAAAAACACTAAAAGGGGGAAATTCTGAAATAAAAATGCTTTAATAAAAAGGAAAGCAAATAAGAATGTCACTGAAAAAGTAAAAATATTAATGAGGGTTGTTTAGTTTATTGGTTTTCTCCTGTTTTTACTCGTGTGCTGATTTGCATATGAATAACTGAGTATTATCGTATCAAACCACGTCTCTCTCTGTCTCTTCATTTGTTTGCCGTATTTCAAGTGATGCTTTCAGCTTCCTGTAACACTGAACACAACTTCACTTCCACAGACTTCCTCTCGCAATCAGCCCCGGATTAACATCCACTCCAAGGCTCCGCGCGTGTGTGTGTGTGTGTGTGTGTGCGTGCGGGTGTGCGTATGTGCGGTGGAACAACAGAGGAACACATGCCAGCAATCCCCAAATCATCAGGTGCGGTGGCGGTGATCCGGCTCTTGTGGCTTTCTTCCTGAGAACTTGTTATTCTGCTGCAAGACTTAACAAAATAAACACAGCCCGACATTCACGCCGCCACGTTTTATAACAAATTCATAATCACAGCACCGCCAGTCTGCTGCTGAATCCGCTATACCTTTCTCGATTCTAACAAATTGTTTTTTTCAGGAATACCATAAAGCGTATACACTCAGTTGCCAGTTTGGTTGGTACACCTGGATAAAACTAATGCAGTCTACCGCATTAAATCCTCCCTTCAGAAAGGTCATAATGTTCAGATGTCGCTGAAACTGTGCTGTTAAATTGTATTGCGTTATAAACAGACTATGACTGTGACATAAACAAACTGAGGAAGCGGTTAACCTTTTACAGACACAATTACAGTAACTAGCAGTTTGGTTTCCATAAAAGCTGCACGATCATTTGCGACGGCAAATTACGCTGTTACAAGTCACATAAATCTCAAAAAAGTGAAATGAGAAGACTCAAGGTTGAAGAAAAGAAAACAGAATTAAAGCAGACAAATAGTAAAAAGTCTGAGAAAAACTATTTTTAATGCTGTGTGTAAGTTCTTGCTGTTGTGTGAGCCATGTCAAAGTGTTTATGAATCGGATCAAGATTAGCAGCATATTTTGATTTGTACTGAATATACACACTGTTAACTTCAGTCTGCACCCACTGGTATAAATAAGTTGGACAAAATATAAAAAACACCTAATGTCTCTGCACGTAATCTACACGTCTCGTTACGTTCATGAAGGGAGGATTTATTCTTTGCCGGACTTGAGTTAGCTAGGTGTACCTAATAAACTGTATCTATGTAATCAATCAATCTATAAAAACAAGTATCTACTAAGCGTTGCCTTATTTCAGAGGTTATCAAAACAAATTACAGTTCGTTTAAAACTGGATTACAATGGATTAGTTGAAATCCTGAACACAGATTATAATAAATGATGTACACGCACTAAGTTGTTGTTTAATTAATATTGGCGTCAGTTAAGCCGAGCTGTTATAACAAACCCACATGACTTGTACCTCAATCTTGCTAATGTCACCCAAAGCAGTTTCTTCCCTTTTCTTTGAAATTGTATTTATTGTATTTATTGTCGTCTGAAGTGGTTAAACTGTCGCAACAGTCTAGAGAACAAGGCGGGGCAGGTTGTGTCAAGCACAATATCAGTTCGGTTATAAACGGGTGCCTGATGTTACAGTTATCTCTCACAGGCACCTTCACCAGATTGTGAGATAAAGGAAGGCCGTCTTGTGCAACCGGAGCCACAAGAAACTCAACACTGTCTTCATCACTCGTCCGTTTTCCTTTCTAAACTCTGACTCTAGGCGCCGATCGCTTTCCTGTGCTCCGCTCTCGATCACTCATCTCCGCTTGACATTCGGCGAGGCTCTTGCATTTCATCAGTGAAAGAAATTGAAACGCAGCGTGCGTGAAGTCAGAGCCCGCTGAATGACTGGAGGACCGAGGAAGCGGTGCAAAAGCATGTGTGACATGAAGGATTTACCGCGTAGATGTGATATCTGAAAATGTCACGTGATGTTGTGTGTCAGCGTACTGTAACGTGGTGTGTGTTTGACAGATTAAACAGAAATGAAGCCTCCCTGACCTCTTTGCAGATAAATATAATCAGTCTGAATGTGATTAAATTAAATTTCAGCCAAATGTCAGCAAGTCTAGTCATACATGGTACAGTAAACAACGAGATTAGCTGCGAGCACGCACCTTGCTCACCACTGGGTAATGTCACATGGAAATTTAACCAGAAACCTTGCAGTTACACATTTAACCCAAACTCACTTAGCTTTTAAAATACAACACAGTATTGAACCACCAGGTCTGAACCATTTTGTCTTGTGGCCCCTCGCAAAAACTCACAAAGAGGTAAAAAATACCCCAAACTTGTATCTTTACGATGCATGTGGTCCGACTCCTATGCTGGAAACCACTGGACAAATCTACCCAACTGTCTCTAAAGTAGATAAATTAGCTCCACTTCGATCAGCTGCAATGGTACAATGCTACAAAACGCAGTACTGACAGTCTAATGAAGACATATAGAATAAAATAATCACAGCCAGGGGACATTCTGTGTGCAGAACCAGTACATTTTGCTTATATTACTTCTGTAATGGCTAAGCTCCATTACGAGTAAATGTCTTGCAAAACGTTTACTTGTAAATTTTAAAAAGAATTGTACTTTTACTTAAGTGAAGCATCTGTGTGTCATTTCCACTACCGTATTTACAGATATTGATACTGCTGTTAATAGTTTCAGGATTACTTGTGAGGAAACTTTGACATTTTGTGAAAATCTCTGTCTTGATTTGTTTTCCAAAGTCTCCACGCACTGCTTTAACATCTGAGACAGTTTGTCATTTTCACTCACAGCAGCTAATGTTTTTATTTATTCCAATGGCAAAATTATTTCTATACAAGCCTTATTTTTAGCTCTGTGCCTCTTTTCCCCCTTACTGCAATTTGGTTTTGGTTTTTAAGCGTTTTAACAAACCTTTAAAATCCTGTATGGTTTAAAACCATGTTTACTAGCTTGATGTCCTCTTCTTTCCTGCCTTTGTTGGCACATTACTACATGTCTTGGTGCATTACCGCCCCCTGTAGGTCAGTGGAAGGGTGTCGTGCAGAAGATAAACAAACACGCTCCACGGTGCTAACAGAGGTCTAAACAACTAAACAACTACAATTATTTTATCACATAGTCAATCAGCATTGTTGAGAATCATCTGTCACTCCAACAAATATCACAATATGACTTTGCACTTTAAAAATAAATGTTTTCCAAGTAATTGTCAAGTAGGGCAGAATCCAGGATACAAGGCTGGAGCCGAATTCCACATTAAGACACTGTTTGAGACTGTGTTTGGAAATCTTTAGGGAACTACAGCCATTAAGTTTATCTTTCATGTGTGGTCCAATTTCTTATCTTTTGATGGGGTTGTCTGATCGCCAAAAACCTTTTTGGAATAACATTACGTGACGGGGGGGGCTCAGATCACACCCACTCAATTAGCATATCAGTCAGTCTTTGTGTTCATACATATTGTGTTTGGGCTCTGGAGGAAGGAGAGAAGTTGTGAGGAAGCTGGTCTGAGTACAGCAGGAAAGGGAGGTCAACTTCCTGTCCAGTGTTATGAGGACACACTTCAGAGCAGAGAGGCAGGATGGGAAATACGAACAGAGGGCTAAAAATGCCTCGAATGCAACCTGAGCCCCACACAACCAGTCACTGAAAATAGCTATGTGAATGCATACTTCTCAAAACAATATATTCGATTGTAAAGCTTCCGTTTTATTCTGGTTTTATTATTTGGCTTCATTTATCTTGACTATATAAATAAATAATGTTCTGAGGTTCATCTGAGATGTTTAAGTTGAACTGATGAAATCGTCAGTGTTAGAATAATGTCTCGTGACAATGTGAAAACAAGGTGACAAATAGAAAGGGGTCGCTCTAAGTGATGCGACTAGCCGGTGAACTTAGTGGAGCATTTAGCAGCTAAAGAACCAGATGTTTCCCTGTTGGTGGAGAAGTTCACCAGCTAGTCTCCAACTGCGTCCGTCTGCTGTTCAGTGCTGAGCAGGTAGTGTGCAGTGAGTTTTTAAACCTTTATTAAGTGAAACAGCGGACTGCTGCGGCCAAAAATGCAGCTCCGCGAGTGGTGAGCGAACCAAAAGATTTAGGTTGAGGGCCATAAAACCAAAACAACGAGCCTGAAAGACACTAAAATGTCTGTAAAAGGTCCGTAGAGCTGCAGGGTACTCGTGATAATAATTGCTGTGTTCATCATTTTTGATTTCATCCATTGTTCATTTAAAATCTTGATTACAGCAGCTTTAAACAAAATCAAATATTAACAATGGCTTATTAGACTGTTTTGATTTGATGTAAAGTTTCTATGTAATTGTAAAGTAATGAAATGGGACATCCTGCGTTATGATTTGCTTTTAGTAATTTAAGTAGATTTTGATGCCATGTACTTTTAATTAGGTACATTTTTGGACTTTTAACACTATTTCTACTGGTACTACTAAAGTAAAAGATCTGAATTCTTATTCCACCACTGAGCCGAAGATGTAAATCTACACTTTCAGTTTTGTGTTGAAAGACGCTGAGGACGAGAGGGCATAAGGGAACGATTCACTAAAAACTGACGACTATGTAATGAACTAAATAAATAATCTAATAACGTTGGAGTCCAGCGTCTTTTCACAGGTCACACAGCTGGTGATTGAGCTGCCGACCTGTGTGAAACATTCACCGCAGCCTCTCATCGGTACCAACCTGAGGCGCTCCTCCTCCTTCTTGCGCAGCCTCATGTCCCTCTGCACCACCTGCAGCACATGCTCCGCCTCGTTGTCCGTCAGTCCCGACAGATCCAACTTCCGGCCCATCGCTGACACACGCCCGGCTGTCCCTTCGACCCCTCTGACCGATCAATCAGCTTGTGCTTATCATCTAAAACAACAGACAAATAGGAGAAAAGTAAGTTTCTGTGTGGCTGGTAGACAAGGATGATGTACCTACTTATAGGTTTTATGAGGTTTAAAGCAGTGATAACATGACATAACGTGCTTAAATTTGAATACACTCTTTGAAAAATGCTTGATTTTCAATATAACCTGGCGTTTCATCATCTACACACTCACTCATATAAAATAATCATCTTTAATAATTCAAAATGTAAAACAATCCAAAGTTGTCACATTTGTCTGTTGTCTCCTGGCATTTATAGTAACCTATAGGATAGGAAATGTTTGGTTTAGGTACCTTGAAAGGGCTTGAATTACACTCTCAAAAAGCGACACGAACCCTGCACATATGTACTTTATTCTGCACTTGACTGCATTGTGCACTTCTGGTTGGATGCTAAACATTTCGTTGTCTCAGTACTTGTAAAGTTAAATCTAAGCAAATTACTTCTAGCTAGGTGTACCTAATAAACTGGCACCATGAGTGTCCTCAGGACCTTTGTAAGGTATATTTTTGTGGAATAATCAACCAGGAACTAACTGTCTCCACTAACACATCAAATGATAATATCTGTTTTCGTGAACTGGCTCTGTTAACTAAAGATTATGGTGAAATATTGACATATTCCCTGTGACGTGCCTTTTTAATTGGAAGACTCCCTGCATCCATCTGCTCTGTGAGAGTGGATGAAGTAATCAAATCTGTGAATTAACACTTTTAACTGTATTATATGCATTTAAAGTGGCAGCTCCACACATACACCCTCCTGGTTGACATTATAGAGCACCAGAACTGTGTCCGCAAGCACTTAAAACTCGGTTTCACGTCCTAAAAGCCACTTACACAAGTAAATTGTGGGTATTAACAACAAGCAGGATTTGGTGGGGTTTTTTTCCTGCATTAGCATTCCTGAGGAGGAAATCTCTCTCTTTCTCTCTCGGTCAGACATAAAGTCCAGGCCCGCTTCCCTCTGTTTGAAGCCACCATGGCAGCAGATCAGGGTGTCTGCAGTGAATCAGTGTGGATGTGGAGCTCGTGGTTTGAGAGGATATGACCAACAGCTACAGAGGAGAGCTGCTAAAGACTCACAAGCAATAGAAACGATGCAACCACGAGCACTTTCTATGCATTACATCTTTTGGGCTATTTTGCTGGGATGTTGAACAGGTAATAAAGTCTATCCAAACTGGAACAAATACCAAAAATAAAGGCTACTTTCTCCTCGTGAGTGATCACAGACACAAGTTAAGACTCATAAGTTAAATATAAATGTTCTAGTAAAAGTGATGGTTTGTGTCTGTCAACAAAGAGCAGGGGGAAAACAGTTTAATAAAAAATCTATTTTAGGCTATATCTGCCTCTGAAAGAGCCACATAATATTTAAATCATAAAATCTCACCGATGTCTGGGTCTGTCGGCCTCGCTGGATGTAACGACCACCGGTGCACCTTCACGGCCGCAGAGAAGTGGGGGGGGGGGGGGGGTCTTGCGGTTTACTCCTCGTGTGAATTGTGTGCGTTGCCAAAAGATATCTTCAACTATAAAGCCGCAAAAATTCCTTAAGAATCTTTTTGGGGGGTGTTTTTCTCCGTTTCCCAGGTTGAGGAGAAGTTTCCCTGCAGGTCTGATCAGTGCAGCCAGTCCCGGGTTCTGAGAGAAAATCCAGGATCGAGCCTGATCCACTTCCAGGATCTACTTCCTCCAGCGTTTCCCTGCTGGACAGGGCGGATTAGGCGACATGGAAGTGATGCAAGTTTGTGGTAACAAGTTTAACTTCACGAGAGAGAGAGAGAACAGGGGGGGGGGGGTTATACAACATGAATGTGTGGAGAATTTCACTTTTTTGTTTTGAAATTCCTGCCGGGATTCTTGATTTTAGCCCTAAATGGCATCCCATAATAACTGTGTATGTTATCATGCTTACTTGGTAACAGAATGGTGGGTAGAATCAGCAAACAAAACTAAAAAGCACAAAAGCGAGCCAGTAAAGCGGGATACACGCTGGAGAGCTGCTGACACTGCGGCTACAGGAAGCTGGAGAGGCTGATGGGATAATGAGGCGCAGGTGAGGAGAGCAGGTGACCTCTCTGAGGGCAACTAGTGGCCAGGTGGAGAATTACAGAGTCCGAGAAGACATGCAAATGCACACAAAGGGTGATGAGGATGCTACATTAACAGAATAGTGTCAAGCGGTTCACTGTATGACACATTGTCAGATTTTTAATATGAGATTGATTGATTTAATTGCATTAATTGATTTAATCCAGGTGTTTGTTTGTTTTTCACAGCGCACATTTTGACATGTCGCTGCAGGAAAACACGTGTTACTACTACTACTAATAATGATGGCTTCATTCTGTTCAAGTGTCCCACTAAGTCACGAGGCAGCATGAACAATACCAGGTCCCTGAAACTAAAGCTGAAATGATTAGTCAATTAGACGATCAATAAAAAAATCAATCCTGAAAGGAACCCTTAACGTTTATGTGAAAATTATGACTGATAATTTTTTTCAAATTTTAAAGACAAATATTTGGCAGCTTCATTTACAGTGAAAATAAATATTGGGAGAATCTTCTGTTGATTAAAAAAGGGCCTGTTGCAGCTCCACTGGAGCAGGTGGGGTTAGGGTCTTGTTCCAGAGCCGAGGAAGTGCAAATGCTGCTCCCTCACTTTCTCCACCCGACTAACTCTGCTGTCCGGGAATCAAACATTTTGCTTCTCTAATCTCTGGTTCACCACAGAAGAGGATGAATCGTGAAATGAGCAGTACTTGATATGAAAAAGGAGAAGAGTTTAAACTGCAGCATGACTCTGGACATATTGCTTCCTGTTTCTCTTCTCCTGGCCGAACGGCCTGAGAAAGTTTTCTTTTTTAATAACTTTCTTTTTTTTTCTGCAATTTCATCACCTATTTTTTCTTTGTTTTATATTGATGAAAATGAGACATAACTTCTCTCTTCTGGTCACAAACGTGAATAAAGATCATACAAAGCGGCAAATACAAAAATGACGTGACAAGTTAGTCCCCACAGTGGGCAAGAGTCTGAATCTCTAGAGCTAATCTGGGTGTGCTGGAAACCCTCTATTACAACATCTTACTACAACAGTCTGTGTTCAGCAGCATTTAGGTAAAGATGTTAGAAAAATGAGGCTCCACTAATCAGAACTGTGTTTGAGAGACCAAATAACAGCTGAAACAAAATATTAAATTTGCATACAACTAAAAGGGTTTAGTTGACTTTGAAGGGTCAGTTCACCCAGATTACAAATTGTTTTAAACATATTTCCTCACTTTCCCTATGCAGCACCTTGCAGTGACACTTAGCTGCCTGTGCCGATGTGAGCACAAGGTGGTATCTTGTTGCCGCTTCCTCTTTGTTAACATGCATGTGATTGGTCAGCAGCGAGTATATTAAGACCTGTGTGTTGCAGACTCGTCAGTTCATCGTCAGTCATGGATAAGAGTGTGCTGCTGGTCCTGTTGTGTCTGCAGGCTTTCCTGCTCATCTCAGCCTTCACTTCCACTGATGCAGCCGCTCTGGTAAAACATGATCAACAACAGCTGGTAAGAAGATCCACTGCTGGTCACTGACTGCAAGGAGCTGAGATAGGAGATTACAAATTCAAGTACCAGCAGCAGAGGACATTGGTTTAAGTGTTAATGTCAAACATGTGGCTTAGAGAGAGCGAGAGAGAGAGAGATATGCAAAACAAAGTGTTTTTATAACATTTTAAAATAAATGAAACCACAACTTTCATTGCAATATTGACACTAATTCTGTTTTCTCAATTTTTCCTTCATTGTTAGCATGTAACAATATTACTGTACCTTACAATTATACAATATTTAAATTTTAAGTGTCATTACACAAATGTATTCCTTAACCTCTTCTTCCCTGGTACTTACATATTTGTGCCAGTGAAGATACCCAGTGAGTTTTTTGTTAATACTCCATTTGTACTAAATACTTACACTGTGGCTGTAAGTTCATCCATTTGTTGAGAGATGACAACCGAGAAAAGAAACCAATATGAAAGACTAAGGTCGAACTGTAGCTGGAGACCAGGAGGGTGTGGACTGGTAGTTTTAAAGGAAATACCAAGCTTGTTGAAAACAGAGTTTATTGCTTTACTACGTGTATTCTCATTTCGTTACAGAAACCAACTAGAGATAAAAAAAGAAGTCTTGTCTGGAGAGGATGTGAGGGAAGACCAGGAGCCTGTGGATATCTAACAGTAAACTTTATTTTGTGATTATTTCTCTATTTCTGTCTGTCTTGGAATATGTTCCTCCAGAAGCTTAAAAGTCATAAAAAGTAATACAAGAAAATACAGAGATTTCATTTCAACATCTTAATTTGCTTTTATTTTGAAGAGATAACCACCAGTTGGCGCAAGAGTTTGTTGTGACTTACAGTAGTGCTAAAGTCTCTCTCTCTCTCTCTCTCTCTCTCTCTCTCTCTCTCTCTCTCTCAGAATCTGAAACTGACAGCTGTCAGGACCTGAGCGCTCCACTCCACGTCGATCATACTGTAAATCAACGTCCCGAGGAGACGATTCTGCATCTGCATGGAATCATTTTCTGGAAACGTGTTGCATAATGTTATATACACTCTTTTGTATTGGATTTGTGATGACAAAACTAAACAGTTAAATAATCTGTATTAATTAATACAAAATGTTAAGATGCTTTGATGAAGTGCTTATTAATGTATATTTCCAAGGATGAATTGTGATGTAATCAGCGGTGGAAATTAACTGACTAAATTCACTCAAGAACTGGAAAGAGGTACTTGAACTTTACTCGAGTAGTTCCATTTTTATGCAGCTTTATACTTCCTATACATCTGACAGATTTAGTTACTTTTTATGTGAAGAGTTCACTCTATCACTGTATCGTTAAAGATTAAACCAGTATAGTTTCCAACCTTTTTGGTTTGTGACCTCTTTTGTTGTTTGTTCTTTGTTTCATCAAATGCTTATTTCACCTCCAAACCTCACAGATGGTTTTACCTGAAAAAAAAGTTCAGGTTAAATTATCTATTATTTTCTCAAAAAGAAAATATTTTTAAAAAGTCCATATAACTAATATGGACTTGTGTGGCAGAATTAGCTCGTCACTGACTGAATATGAAGTAGTTAAAAGTGGCTTAAGCTGCAACAATAAAATGCTACTCACACGTTGATGCAACATCATTAACAATCCAATAATTTCACATATATTTATCAAGATTCAAGATTCTTTATTGTCATACAAGTCACACTCACGTGCTATTGTACGAAATTAAGTACTGAGGTCCGGATTAAAATTAAAATAAATTATCAAAATAAATATATAAACATATATACATCTATATATATATATATATATAGAAGTATATATACACACAATAAACATAAATTTAAGGCCTGATGGCCCATATTGCTCGTCAGTGTATCAGGTCACAGTGGAGCTACAGCCTTCTTCTGTGCAGCAGAGCAGCTGCCGTGCCACACAGTGATGCTGGAGCAGAGGATGCTCTCCACCACACACCTGTAGAAGGAAGTCCCGAGTCTGGCACGACTCAGTCTCCTGAGGAAGTAGAGGCGCTGGCGGGCCTTCCTAACCAGACAGGAGGTCTGGTTCCTCCAGCTGAGATCCTTGCTGAGGTGTACGCCCAGGTACCTGAACCTGGGGGCCACTTCCACAGCTGCTCCTCCGATGTGCAGGGGAGGGGGGATGTATCTGCCCCTCCTGAAATCCACAATCATCTCCTTGGTCTTTTTCACATTGATGCAGAGGTTGTTATCTTTACATTCTTCTTCCACACTGACACTTTTCTGCACACACACAAATGCTATATGTGGCCCCCCAGGAGCCCCTTCACCTGGTACCTCAGTAATCAAACTGTACCGCAA
This sequence comes from Nannoperca obscura, assembly GCA_036024295.1. Classification (NCBI taxonomy): domain Eukaryota; kingdom Metazoa; phylum Chordata; class Actinopteri; order Centrarchiformes; family Percichthyidae; genus Nannoperca; species Nannoperca obscura. The sequence continues at coordinate 21,038 of JAVQJL010069031.1, forward strand.
GTTAGGGGACAAAATATGGTGATATCAGTGCAATACTAGAGCAGTGGAGGCCTGATATTCTTTATTATACAACAGTCCACTATAAAAGATTTCCAGGGTCCCATGGTTCCCATCTCGGAGGCCCCTCCAGAGGGTCACCAGATGAAAAGCAGAAAACAGCACAACATTAGATGTAAAATCTTTTATTTTGTAAATAAACAATTTGTAGCCTGAGTCTAATTGATTACTGCACATTTCATGAGCACTACAACATACGGTATATTTATTTGTTGTCCTTAAAGTAGCAGTTCTGGAAAAGCTTGTTTAAATAGTGATGCTAATGCAATGCAATAGCAGCCGCTACCCACTAGACTCCAAAACTAAAATATTAGTTTGACAAGTTGACTGGAACCGGCAGCATGCCCAGTCCTTCCTAAATGATTTCATGTAATTATAACAATACTGTATATGTACTCTCATGTTGCAGTCCTGTGTTCTCCTTGTGACATTGACCAGTGATGCCATCTAGTGTTGACATATGGTATCAGAATCTTTGTAAAGCAGTATGAGCGCCGACTCTAACTGTTGGTATTCTAATGATAAAAGTGTGTCATTAAAACGAAATTACGAAGCTGAGAATTTAATTAAAGTGTGCTCTGGAAATCGTTTATAGCGGACAGTAAATAACCAATCTTCAACTCACCTTTAACATTAGTTTTCTTAACTATATTTAAGAAAATAAGGCCTCGACAGCTATTGCATTTCATTAACATCACTATTTAAACAAAGTCCAGAGATCCAACTGAAAGAGACACAAAATGACAACAAATGTAGTGTCATTTTGTGTTCGTTTACTGTCTTTTTGTAGTAGTTTTGCGTCTCTGTGTCTCAGCAGAACTCTCAGGTGCTGCTGTTGGTTTAAAATCTGCATCTGAACTTCAGTGTGTCCTTCACACTGGAGACAAAGACAGGTTGTCAGTCGCCTCTCCAAAACATCCTGTAACAGCTGATCCACACTGATGCTTTTCTGCCCAGATATTACACTAAATGATATAGCACACCACACAACATGTGACCCCCAGGAGCCCCTTTACAACCTGGGCTGCAAGTTAAGGGACAAACAACGCAACTTCTCGGAAATTTTCAGTGGAAATGTTGCAAAATGCCCTTACCCTCAGATAGTCAGTCAATACATGGAAATGTCATCACCAGATTTAAATCACATTTCTTTTTAATTGATTTCAAAACATAATGTGTGTGTGTGTGAATTTATTTTTTGGTATTTCTTAATTTCAGTGCTTCCTCATTATATTACAATGAAAGTGGTTGTTGGTGCAATATCCTGAATTCCATGCCCCTATACATCAATGCCCAAACACCCTGCGTATGCATTAAAACACAAATTACTACAAAACTAATTCTCTCATTATTATTATTATTATTATTATTACTATTTATTAACAATTAATTATAATTTACCTCGTGTTATCTAACTTTGCTGATATTGAGAGACAGAAATTTCAAAAATGTGTTCAAGGTGTTTATAAAATGTATCCTGGCTCAATACAACCCGGCAATAAACAGATTCATATTTAACAGTTTTTAAAAATCTGATAACAATATATATTCTTTTTTGAATGCAAACCTATATACATACGTTTAATAAGGAACCTGTACATTTGTTATTGAAGAGTGTATATTTGACTGGAAATATGTGTAAATATTGCTTCATATGTGGTGAGAGGGGCTGTGAAGGAGTGAAGAGGTAAAGAGGGAGAGGGGAGGGGGACCAGGACATCTCTGTACTTCTTGTTTTTTTTTTGTTGTTTCTGGGATGCTTCACC
>JAVQJL010069041.1:0-38012 GCA_036024295.1 Nannoperca obscura
AAAATGCAAAAATATGTGCTGGCATATTTGTCACGGCAGCATAAATATGGAAAACTCTCTCCCTGTGGCCTTTTTACAGTAATTTGGAACGCCCCCCCCCCCCCCCCATACACACACACACAGACACCTCACCCTCCTCCTCCTCTCTCTTGCCCGTTTAAAAGCCCTCTGTTTGAAATACTCATCTGACATTGCACCACATATAAATGCACAGCTGTATATTTGTGTAAGGCCCTCGCTCTGCCAAGCTGTCCATCCCCCTGTTGCCCCAGGTGATCAGATGAAACTAATGGCAACCTTAATGTGTTTGTGTAGGCCTTTCACCCCATTGGATAGAATGATGTGAGACCAAACATGTGCTAGATCACATGCCACAGTATTGTAAAAGACATCAAATGGCCAGTGTCTGTTTAGCCTTTTTGTGAACACAGAGATTTTCTGTCTCTTTTAAATGAAAATGTACAAAGTATGCCTTGAACTGGGTTACCCTCATTGCTGCGAACAAAAAGCTGTAAAAAGAAAAATGGTCCATTGAACCAAGATTCATTAGCAAAAATATGTGGTTAATTATTGATGCAGTATCTTCAAGGTAGGAAAAAAGCTCTAAGCTGACATCGATCTGCGTTGACTTATTTCCTCAGCTCTGAGAAAGTTGAAATGAGGTAATATAATTATTATTAATCTTATGGAACTGGTTAAACAGAGCACGAAAATGTATTGGTACCAAGCCTGAGGCAGATGTTTTTTAAATTATATTTATATATTTGTGTGTCAGTTTAATCCTCTACTTGTGAAACACACGTGGGGTAAGACGAAAGACATTTAAGACAGTAAGGAAACAATAAATGTAGACGATCAGGAAATTGCTTGAAAATGACTTCAGTGCTCTTTTCTGTGTCTCTATCTCCACCTAGGTGGTGTTTGTAGTCGACTTATCAAGAGTCAGGCTATACCAATGCTAGCTGCTCTGTGAGGCTGCTTACGTCAGCATGCTGACATGCTCACAAAGACAATGCTAACATGCTGATGTTTAGCAGGTAAAATGTTTACCATGTTCACCATAGTCATCACTTTTGCTAATGAGAACTACACATAAAATACAGCACAAACTGATGGGAATGTCATTCATTTTAAACGTGTTTGGTCCTAAACCAAAACTGCACTGCACAAAATGTTGACCGGATGTTGGCACTAAATGAAAAGGTAAGGGATCCCCAAAGTTATTGCAATTAATCACGAGGGCGACATGAATGTCTGGACCAAATTTTATGGCAATCTATCCAATAGTTGAAGAGATATTCACAAAAAAATTGAAATGTCAAACTCCTGATAGTGCAGGCGAAAAAGTCAGGAAATCACCCAAAACAGATTCAAAAACAGAAACATTCATGGTAATCCAGTGGCAGTGGTTATTAGCTATTTCAGTCTGGAGTAAAGTGGTGGACCGACCTAGAGGCACCCCGCTAGCGTGGCTAAAAACAAAAAAAATCAGGCCTATTAACCTGTTCCTGCTTGGATTTAACACTGAAGTCTCGGCCGTGGATATGCTGCGTTGCTGGAGGTGCTTTTTGTGAACACTTTTGCGGTGCATCAAGTATGAGCTGCAGTGCTGAGCTCTAGTGAGAGACAGGGAGGTTCATTGACACTGGAGAGCTGTCTCCTCCACTCCCCTCCACTCCCCACCAGCCTCTTATTAACAATGGCACCAAGAGTACGAGGGTCCAGATGTTAGTCTCCTGCTCCCACCAGCTGTGCCAGCCTCCGATACACAGCCTCATTGACTCTGAACCAGGGAGGGGAGACACTTAAGAACACACTAATACCACACACACACACACACACACACACACACACACACACACACACACACGCACACACACAGCTGGCAGTCTCTAACAGTAAGTTTTTGTTTAAAAAAAAAGAATCATGGATACCTACAAAATGTTAACAAAAGAATTGAAGAGCTATCACACAGATTAAATGACACACACGCACACACACAGGCATACTAACGCACACTCATCAGCCACATGCACGTTTCACCCCACCCCCCCACCCCCCTTTGGTGTATAGCAGAGTTATTTGTGGGTGACAGGATCCTAACAATTCTCAGAATAATGCACGTTTGTTTGGATGACTGCGCCATCAGCGTTCCCTTTGTTATTTTCAACATTGTTAGAGTCAGTCGGTACTGATCCACCAACCCTTTATTGTGCTGTTTTTTGTCCATTTACTTGTTCTTACAACAATAATTAGTTTTGTCATTCAGACACACAGCACCACCATTGTCCACATGCTAATAATGATTTTGACAGTGAGCGTAAAAAACGTAGATAACTGAAGAGTCATTAAAAATTAAAAAGCAGTTGACTGGTTTCTATATTTTGGCCTCGTCGAGTCTCCGGGCGACTTCTGTGTGGCGGTCACAACTCGGCAATAGCTGTGGCAGTTGTTAAGCCTCGCAGAAGAGACAGTGGTGTGCCAATGAGCAAAGTTGAAAAGGCTTCCCTCTCCAGGAGACATGGCTGCTCCGAACAGGAAGAGACAGAGGGGACTCTGGAAATATACAGCGTGTCTGTAACATTGTAATCCTAGATTCACCCTGTCAGGCAATAAGTTTGATTATGATCCTCATTTGAAATGTTGGATTCATCTCTTCCCCCCTGCCCCCTTTATTTTTGCTTCTTCCTCTCCGTTTTCTACTCCGTCCACGCCCCCTCCCCCACAGCAGTATCAACATCGGCATCACAATCCCTCTAGATGACTATTGGGAAACCTGAGCAATCTTGTGCACCCGTGGTTTGTTGTCCGACCGCATTAGCGGCGATCACAGTTGAGTTTTCACTGACACTGTGAGGCATCTGCATATCATTACCACCACAGGGTCCTGAACTCTTTCTGTGCACACGACCTAAACCAACTATGGAAGACATAAATTCATGTTTATTTATCAAACAATAAAACCTGTTGTTGTTCCACTTCAAAATAATAACTTTTTTGATGTTTTCTTTGCCACAGTAACATTGTATTCTGTACTAATTTGGGAGCTATTTAAATGTTTGCGTTCCAGTTGAATGTTCAGCAATAATGGTGCGATTGCTGTTGCTGACAGCACTTCTCCATTAGTCTCGTCTCTCGCCAATCAAGTGTTATTAGACAGAGAGAAAGAAACAGAGGCAGAGAGAGAGAAAGAGAAAAACACGAGAGAACAGGGTCAGCGACACATTTCCTGTAAATCAAATTGATAAAGAAAATAAAAGGAGGGGAAAAGTTACATATTAAGCGCAGAAGGCAGCCAAAGTCTGGTCACTTGCAAAAAAGCATGCGAGAAGACAAACATAAACAGAGGTACAAGAGGTACAAGGGAGGTTGTGTTTATTATTTGATAAAGCCTCCCTTATAACCTCTGCATGTTGTGCAATAGCTCTGGCTCTCCTTCAACTCTGCGGTGTGCCACTTCAAATTAGTCGCTTGTGGAGAGGGCCTGCCCCGTCTTTGCAAAATGCATTAGTACGCCACTCAGAGCCTCATACAGCCTAGGGTTAAACACGAATTATATCATTTCTGTCATCCAATCAAATCACACTGACCCCTTGACCTGCGAGATGAGTCAAATGCATAATGAAATATGACATGGCACAAAAGCTCTGATTCTAATCTACTCTGACACACGATCAGATGAGGATGACCTCCTGACCTTGACTGACAAGTGAGACGAGCACTGGGAACAGGATACATGGGGGAAAAGAAGAGAAGGAAACATAAAGAAAAAAGGGGACAATATATGCAATTAGAAAAGCTGGTTTTAGTCAATGGGAGGTTAGTTAGTAATCAAATCAATCATCTGGGGTGAACGGGGGCCAACTACATCTTAGAACTGAGGACAGTTGGTACTCACTTTAGTTATTCTCACCACTCCCTCCATATTCTTCCTCCTATAATGATAAATAAGAAGCATTTTTTTTTTGCCACAGAGCAGCATCATTTATTCTCACATAGCTGTGGCCAGGGCTAAAGAGATAGCTGGCGCTTTGACATTATTTTTTCCCTGTTTTGTCCCTCTTGCTGGCTCCCAATATTTCTCTCTCTCTCTCTCTCTCTCTCTCTCTCTCTCTCTCTCTCTCTCTCTCTCTCTCTCTCCCATCCTCCCATCCCGTCCATTCACCAGACAGAAACCCAGTACACGGTGGTTTAGCCTCCCCATCCCCACAGCCCCTTTCATGATTTCCAAACATTAACATAGTGGCAGATAAATAATGCAGCCTGGCTGTTTTAGAGAGAGAGAGATGGGATGACAGGGGGATGGGCAGGTGGGAGGGAGGGAGGGAGGGAGGGGGGGATGTGATCAGGGTCTGGGGGATGTGGAGCAGGGACCAGAACTGTTAGGGCTCTGTAATGGGCAGGCCGGGCTGGTGCTGGGCCAGCCGCGAGAGGTAGAGTAGAGTGGAGGTGTAGGGTGGCTGTAACTGGATCTTTGACCCCCCCCTCTCTCTCTTTGGGCTCTGCCAGAGAAGGCTTTGTGGTGTGTTGATACCCCCTGACATGATATTGTAGTAGGCGAACAGCTATGGCTTTAATTAGGCCTGAGTTGACTGAGAGAGATGGAGGGATAAAGAGAGAGAAGAGGAGGAGAGGGAAAAACAGAAAGAGGACTATCAAAACAAAACAGCCCCATAAACAGAAATAGCAGACTATTTTGTGCTCTTAAGATTAAGCGTTTGAAAGTACATGATCTTTATAGTCCTCTGTATTTGCTTCGTTACATTAAAACAAGAGATCTGTGTACACTAGTAAACAGGATCATTCATAAATATACAGTATACTCTTCCTTTGGGTGAGCGATGGCAGAGTGAATGAGAATAGATGACGCTCTCAAACTCTTCCCAAAGATAAATCCACCGTTTTGCTTGCAAACCTGGACTGCGTAGAAAGGAGAGATAACGGGGCCCGACTTTGTCTCCGTGTGCAGAGTGCTGCGCGGAGGATACGGGAAGGTGTTGGAACGGAGGGTGTCGGAGGTGATGGAAGCGGAAGTGTGCGGGGGATTTTAAGCATAAATCAACACTGTGACAAAGCTCTCCAATAGGCAGATAAGAGCACATTAGTGATATGGCAGATCTGTCATCATCTGTCTCTGAGCTGTCGGTCCCGCCCTCTCCCCGTAACAAACGCTGACTTAAGAGGACTCCAAACTCTGCGTCTGTGTGGCACACAAGCAAGTGGCCGGAATATACAGTTACAATTACAATTATGCTCCTATTGTGTCACTTGATGTCTAGCTTAATTGTTTTTAAGAGGAAATGTTCACAGTGTGTGGGCCACCTGTCAAAATAATGTTTCTATAATGATTCTAATTATTTTCTCCATTAATTGATTAACCATTTAATCTGTGGAATGTCAAAAAATTGTGGAAAAGCCCAAGGTGACGTATCAAAATGGTGAACAGTCCACAAACTATTCAGTTTGCAATTATATAAAACACAGAAAAGCAACAAATCCTCACATCTGAGAAGCTGGAAGCAGAGTTAAAAGATGAATCCATTTTCAAAAAAGTTGTCTATAGCTGATTAATCGACTAATCGCTTCAGCTCTAAATATTAAAATTGTGTAGTGTTTTACAAACACTAAAAGGCATGCAGCTCTTTTATCATACAAATGAATAATATTTGACAGGGGTCATTTACATAATTAATAAACATCTAAACATTAATTGGGTTATGTCTCAAAATCCAGATTTCTACAGACATTACAACAATAATCTAATAAGAAGAAGAATGTACAGATAATGAGCCATTAGCCACAGTCAATATCATCTCCAGAAGGCCTTGAATACTCAGACAGTGTTACAGAGGGAGGGAGAGATCTGTGCCAAAATAAAAGACAGGCTGGAAAGCTCCCCAATCAATGTTATTTTCTCTCTCAGTCCCAGACCAACTGTCTATTCATCTGTTTCTTTCAAATGGAAGGTGTGCTGGTATGTAACACTTACAGTCGAGAGATCTGTCTCTTAATTAAAATGTTACAGATTGTGTTTGGCTTGCTGCGCAGACTGAGCATACTGTGTATTGGAAATAAGGTTCCCTATAGTGTGTGGTATTGATCAGAAGAGGAAAATAAAGGATGTTTCAGTGAGAAAATAGAATCATTGAAATGCAGTTGGAGAGAGTGTCGGAAAGAAAAACCGACGACGAGTAGGCCTACCTCGTAGGGGAAAAAAACAGGAGGCTTTTGTTTGAAAAGCCAATTCCATACTAGGACACAGCTTGGTCCGAACAATCCATCAAATACATTGCCTTTGTTTAGACCCCTTCTTTTAAAGTAGAAAAGAGTATACATTAGCCAGAGTGTACATGTGGTTCTGTACATGCAAGCTCATTCTGAATAGAGGCATATGAATAATTTATCTTGCCACAATCCAACTGGGAACGTCCTTGGTATTTACATTTTATCATCAAGGGCACTGGATGAGCCCTCACAGCAATCTAACACATGACACATCCTCAGTCCTCGTCCCGTTGCACAATCCAAAGCAACGGACGGGTGCAGGATATGTATTTATAGACTGAGAAAGCAAAAGGTTGATGAGCACGCTCGATGATGACTAAGTGCGGCGGTCTTTAGATTATACAGTGGTCACCCACGGTCGTAGTGAGGCTCAGTAAAGGATGACGGCGACGCGAAGGCTCCGAGGGACACGCACAGGGACTCACTTCACACAATGGCTCCAGTGTTTACAGCAGACAATTTAGTTTCCTTCCAACAATTATGAGGGAAATTGAATCTCAGGAAATGTTCGTTTTCTTGTCCATTAGGCCCAACAATAACATCACCCACCAAAGGTTTACAAAAACATCTGTCTTCAAAGGACAGTCCAGAAAATGTATATCAACTGGCTTGCAGGCTATATCAGGACAAAGTAAATCAAATTGAGGCAATCGCACTTTCTTTTTCTCTTCTTATCTTCATTCGGCATAACATGTAGGAAGATGAAAGTGTGCTTTAAACGCTGAGTCTGTGTCTACATTCTGGCTTCACAATAAAACGTCGCTAACATCCTTTTTTGTGGTCAAATTAAAGATGGGTGTTTCAGTGTTTTAGGTATTGCAACTTAATGAAATCCCTCTCATCTGGCGCTGTGCTTACTGCCTTACATTGGTATTCCTTTGAAATACCTTAGATACATTTTAATCCTGCTGAAAGCTATTGCTGTAAAAAAGAACATTGTCTGTCCTTAAAAGCACAATCTGTGATCCAATGTAAAAAATCTAAAAATAAAAAGAAGAAGAAAAAAAGGCTCCCCCCACTGCCAAATCACAAAACACAAGGATTTAAAGCTGCTATCACTTCAAAATGAACAAACACTAACATTAGACATCAACAAAGTCTACATTGTTAATATTTTCGGATGCTGATTGAGGTTTGTTTGCAGTAAAACAGACTTATTTAGTTTGTACTGCATTCAGCTGTAAAACGCTCGTTTGTCATTTGGAAGTCGACCTATTCAGTTATGTATCTTAACAAACCTGTAATTCATGTGATCACAAAATTACAGAATGGGACATTACACTCACCTTTATACTAAAACAGGGTTGGGAGAAACAGGAAGAAAAAAAATGTGCCCTGTATCCTCTCTCTTTTCTTCCATCTTCCCATGCCCCTTATTTTCTAAAAGTATCTGTTTGAGAGATAAATGACCACTCCGCTGCCGAGGATGACAGCCTACACAAAGATGATATTGAATTGATTTCAGAAATGTTGCAGAACTGACTGTCTGATGTATACTGCTAGACATGAATCATAAAAATTCTATTAAAAAACCCTTGAATGGCTGACACCAGAATATTATTTGTGATGATTAATTTGACTCAGTCATTACAATGGGAGTCAAGTTGGATCTTCTCAGACAAAATTGCTTTTCATTCCCCGTTGAATTTCCCTGCTATTTTTCTTTTCTTCTTTCTCTGTGCAGAACTCTGATCTGATTGGACTTACTGTGTTAGCACGACAGCACACAAATGCAGTGGATGTTGGTCTTCTTTATTACTGATCACTGAGCATTGAATTTTTTTTGTTCCAAAATGAGACGTTCAACATTTGAAACAAAATTACGCCTCTTCTAACAAAATGACAGATCAGAATTTAAACAGTTTACAAAGCTTTTTGTAGAATAGCAGAGATGTGAATGTCTTGGTGGAAAAGATGTTATCATATTAATAAATACATTCTTAATTGTTATATTGTTTCCCCTAAAACAGGTATGTTATTTTAGAATGAATGCTTCCAATGCATTTTTAAGGTTATGTTGAAATTTGCCTTAAATGTTGTAAAGGTCACCTCTTTGTTAGACCACAGCTGTAGATGTAGTGACCAAAGTAGTATTGTAGTGATCAGTGGCTCTGAGGATAACTGAATTTTGCATGTATTTTCTCACTGACCAACCAAATGTTAGTAAGTGCAGCAGTTCGTTGGGGTAGTCTGCCAAATAAATGTTTCTCCTGGAGTTCTCACCAAGAAATTTAGAACCACAGGGCGTCAGTTTTCAATTTACCATTCTGTTATCCTTTCTAACCCTAGCGATAATACACAGTAAGGTGTCCTTATTTAAGAAAATAATGGATGAGGAACACCAAACAATAAGTCTGCAGCAATGTGGTGCAGCAAGGGGGTTCCTGGGTTTGAAGCCACCGGCTGGCTGAGCTTGCATGTTCTCCCCTTGTCCGAGTTGGTTCTCTCAGGATAATCTGGCTTCCTCTCACCATCCAAAGACATTAGGTAAATTGATGATTCTAAATTGCACGTAGTGAGTGGGAATATTTGTCTGTCCCCATATGTCAGCCCTGTGATTGCCTGGTAACCTCACCTCTCGCCCAATGTCAGCTGGGATTGGCTCCCCCCCCCCGCGACCCTCTGAGGATAAGGATAAGGATAAGCGGTATAGATAATGGATGGAACTGAGTCTTATAGTCTATATTGAGACACCCTAACACTTATAGCATGGCTGTAACAGTTATCTATGTTTGTGTTTGTTTGTTGTCACTTTAACTCATGATAAGGTCAGGACCAACAAAAAAGGTCAACCGGTAATGAAGTACAAAGCAGAAGTACTGTTGCTATGGTTACCTGCAGTCTAATATTGTTGTGGTAAGCAATAGGTAGCGACAAGGTGTCCAGATATACGAAAATGCACGGGGGCGGGGGGAAGGCTAAAAAAATGTCCTTCCTCTGGCAGCAACAGTTAGCTTAACTGTTAGCAAGTAACAACGGAAACCTGTATTGTTGCTATGGATACGGCAGCTTTGCCCTGATAAACTGCTGAGGGGACCTGTTTTACATATTTAATAGACACCTGTGAGGTACAACATTTAAGCAGGTGGCAGGAGGCCCTGGCTCCCGAAATAGTTTTTTTTGCCATTTTAAATTCCCATTTCAAAACATTCTTTTAACAATATCCACAGCACAGAAAGATAATTTACCAATACCATGGGTCTGTCTTAATGTTTTAATTATGTCAACTTTGTTTTAAAAAATGAAAAGGAATAATAAAAGAATAATGTTTCTGCAAGTTTGGTATTGCGAATGGCTCTAAATACTGGGATACCCACGAACCTTAGCTGCCATTGCTGTGGAAAAGAAGCCACTTAGAGGCGTGAATGAGAGCTGTAGCAAACTGAGAGTGCTTTGGTGTTGCACTTGGAAGCAAAACTCACTCCACAGAGTTGCCAAACTGATTTAAACTCCTGAATGTATTTTGGGGTTTTGTTTGCTGTTAGCGGAGCGCAACTCAAATTTGAGTTTGGTGATTCGATGTTTATTAATGAAATGCACCTTGAGAGTTGCAGGTGACTTTTATGCATATGTTTTATGTACACAGGCTTATATCTTTGACTTCAAATCAAAGAAGTAGATATTTTGAAACACAGTTCAACTGGGAGTTTTAAACCCATCCAAACTTTGGATGTGCTCCAGTTATCTAACATGGCCTATGCAGGAAATGAGCAGGACTTTTTGAACCTTTGGCACCTAAAATAACTATTCCTTTCTATGTAGTAACTCTATTACAGTAAACTGAATGTCTACATCTGGAACCCATATGGAATAGTGTAGTGTAGAAATCCGTTATGACTTAGCTTTGGTTTGATCTACCAATATCCACTACTTCCTGAAACCATAGTTTTCTCACTTTTGTTTCTCTGTTTCTCTTCCCCAGAGCTACACAGGTCAGACTGGCAGCGGCGGGGGAGGAGGCGGCGGTGGCGGCACGGCCAGTGGAAATGGAGCCGGGGATGAAGACTATGAGATCCCCCCCATCACCCCACCTAACCACCCCGAGCCTCCTCTTCTTCACCTGATGGAGCACGACTCTACAGGCTACCTCTGCCACTCGCTGCCACACAATGGGCTCATCAACCCCTATTCCTACCCAGAGCTGCCCACACTCATGATGTCTAACATGCTGGCACAGGACAGCCACCTCGTCTCCAGCCAAATGCCCTCGGTGAGTAGCTCTACGTGGACTGAACCATGTCACGGCGGCCCTCCAGTTACACCAGAAAGCTGATGTTGAAGGAGTCAGAGACATTTTTCTGTGATGCTTACAAATGTTTGGGACAAATTCAGCTTTTAATTATAGTGAAAATGAGTTGATGCCTCAAAGGAAACAAGGTTGGACTTAAATCAAACTCTTTTAGTTTGGGATGTGATTGAACTGTACTGGCTAATACCAAAACTGTAGGACTTTGAAGAAGTCATTTTGGTTTCTGAGATACCCAGGAGGACATTAGATCAAATTATTAACCCTTACAATTTGTCTTAAAATTATGCTTTTTAGATATTGCCAAACAGCCATTCAAAAGAGCTCTCTAATGGATTTGAAAAAAATGCATGACAACCTTATAAGGCAAATGTAATTTTCAAGACATGAAAACGGAGGAAAAGTGGGGGAACTGAATGATTGTTCAGTGGTTGCCATGTCAGTTGTGATGCATGGTGAAAAGGATTGTGGGTAAATCCATCAGCATCATATCTACCTTGACAGCATGCATCGGTCAATCTGTCAAGCCTTCAAACATGAATACTCGCTGATTACTCCCTCAGCTCCACACAGAACTGCTGCTTCACAAATTAGCATATCCCAGCCATAATTGCATTCATGAGGACTGCAGGAAGTAGAGCAGGTTTCTATCACAACAAATGATTTATGTCTAGCTTATGCATGAAGCATAATGTAGCCTATAGGCTGCAATAAACAAAGGCTCACTACTTAGCAGGCTCTCGTATAGTATACGTATAGCCCTACATGGCAAGAAAAAGCTAAGCTAAGTAAATGCGGAGTTCAAAGTGCTGTTGGCTTTCCAGGATATCATAAACAGACACGGGAAGCTACACTCGACAGCTGTGCCTTTCTGGTAATATAATAGATTGTATGCAGTTTATAATGTAGTAAACGTCTTGTGTTTTTCTTTTTCTGTCTAAGGCATCTTCAAAAATGACTATTCATTAGCGTATTTGTGTATGTTAATAAAAAGAAAAAAACACATGTTATAAACAGCATACATTAAATACATACAGATGCGTATAAAGGTCGAGGATAATATATTATAATATTCATCGTAAACAGAAGAGATAAGGATAAACAACATTCAGCACATAGCCAAAATACAGTTGGATAAAGATCTGAAATATAAACATACTATATATTATATATAATGTTGGAATATTCCCCCTAGCTATTGGATTCATGTGTCATTTATCTTCATATTCATTTCACATTTTGGTCATGACCTTTACTGTGGAGACAGTGGTTGATTGGCCAGTCTTTCTCTCGGGCAGTCAGGATATTTGTTACTGCTGCAGAGGGCCACACTCGCTGTGGTTTAGTAGATTGAATACTGCAAGTTGTGTGATAAAAATGCATGAGATTTGAAAACGTTTGAAACGACACTCGATGAACACATAATCAAAACACACATACTAGAAATGCTGGTGATTGCTGTTCTGATTGCTGTTAGAAGCAAATAAATCAAGAAAAACAGGACAGCACTTTAAATAACACCACCAAATTTAAAATAACCAGGTGATCAGTGATGTTTTAAAAAATTTTTATAAACTCCTAAACCTTGAAATTTCGAACTGGGTCTGAGAGAAGCTCCTTGAACATATAGGCAGTCTTTTCAGGGCTCTGCTTCAACTTCACTGTGAAAAGCAGCATATAAAGCAAACTCAGAAATGTTCTAAATCAAATAGCCTGCCTGGTGAAACTATCAAACCGTAGCAGAGGTTCATTTGTGCTGAGAATGGAGTGTCTATTAAATTGGTGCCTCACCTTGACACAGTCTGTTGAGCAGAGTAATTAAGCAAAGTCTGCAGTTCAAACATGAGATGCTATCATAATGAATACCTCACTTGACATGGATAGATAAATAACTAGGGTTAATTCAAATTTTAGACAGTTTTAATTTTTTTTTTAAATTGAGTGCTATATGTAGATAGAAGGGATTTTGTTGCGGCTACTGTTGACGTTGTACTGTAATGTGTGTGTGTGTGTGTGTGTGTGTGTGTCTTATGTGTTTCTGTGTCCTCACTATAAACAATATCTCTGCTGTTGAAATGGATCCACTACATCTGGAGGTCAGGCCTTATATTCAATCTTGAGCACATTGAAAAAAAATCCATTAGGGTTCATCTTTCCTGCATCAGCCATTCTATTGTGGTGCTGCAGTGAGATCTGTTTTCATCAGGCAGATTCAATACGTGAGCTGGGCAATGAAAAGAGTGCAATAGAGTTGGATGAAGCAAGGAGGGGTGAGGATGGAGAGAGAGGTAGAGAGAGAGAGAGAGAGAGAGAGAGAGAGAGGAGGGCATGGGGGGGGGGAAAGCAAAAAGAAATTGCAAAGAGGAAAGAGGTAACTCTTATTCAAAATGAGCATATACCTCCAGTTTTCTGTACCTCCTGGATTTCATTATTCGATATTTTAGAGATAATTCAGTTGAGTGATATAAGGTTATTCTATTTCAACAAAAGGCTGAGAGCTTCTGGTTTTTTAAATGTGTGCCTACGTGATTCAGGTATGAGTACGTTTGAAAGTACTCCATTGCAGGTGCAACAATATAAACATAAAATAAATAGGGCAATTATATAACAAAAAGGATTTAGAGTAGAGCAGTATTACAACAGCAGTTGATCATAGCAAGGGGAGAAGTTTGTGTGTTTCTTTTTGGCGGTAGGGTGAACTGTAGGACTAAATGGTGTTTAGCTGTTGATCTTCAGGCGAATACACCAGGGGACTGTTAGGTATGAATCCTCACGGCCAATGACAACTATAAAGATTGTCACTTACATGAAAAATATGAGTATATTAAAGTAGAATATTAAAGACTACTATTTTTATGTATTTCTCCTTGTCTATGTATCCCATGAAAAGGCCAAAACCAACAATGCTTTAGTCTGTCTTAAATACTTTCTGACTTCCCTTTGCTGTCTGCGGTTTGTCCGACCCAAGCCCATTTGTTCCCTCCTGAAGAGGTAAACACAAAAACTGGTCACAAATATATAGTTTCTGGGTATTTTTCTTAAGTTCAGTAGTTTCTTATAACAGCTGGGTAATGTAGTTTTCAGCAAACGCAAGTTAAACTAGACTATATATTGAATTTGTTGGACTATTTTCAGCCACACATGAATACACATTTGGTTTGCTAGTGAGTGTTTACAACAGCTGAATGGTGACTGACTCTGCCCATGTTCACGGTAATGAAGGGACATGTTAGCCATACAACGGTGGGACTCACTGATGTGTTTTTAATAGTTAAACAACAAGGGAGGTCTAAGGCACAGAGGAATAAGCTAGATCAGGCTTTGGCTACACAGGCAATACCTATTAGTATTGCTGAATCAATGAACAGAAAATGATTCGCATAATCGCTTGTTTATGTGATTTATTTACGTTTCACATTTTTTTTGTTCACTATAATAATACATTGATTATCTTTTGGTTCTGGATTGCTGTTGGACAAAACAAGCAATTTGAAGATAGAGGGAAATTGTAATTATGGCATTTTTCACAATTTTCTAACCAATGCATTAATACACAAAATAATCTGCAGATTAACAAATAAAGAAAATAATTGCAGACCTACTGCTTAGTACAATCAATTCATTGTTGAATTTGGTTGGTGGGATTTTGTTGACATTAACAAACTATAGAATATTGCCAGCCTAATCATTAACAGTCCCGAGAGGAGCTGATGGAAGCTAACTTTCCTGTCCAACCAGGTGGTGACTTTTGGTTTTTTTTTTTCTCTTCTGCTGACTCTCAAAACCTGGAAGACATAATTGACTGTACTCCCCTAATTTTGTAAAAGGGCCATTTTCAATTCATACGGGTTTTTTTGCTGATGCTTATTATGTTGCGGTCTGAAGCCCCTCCTGGCCAAACCTGATATCTTTCAGAGAGCTCTTTTCTCTGATGCTCTGATGCACTTGGCAGGGCCTCACTCCCCCCCCCCCCTCCCCCCCTCCCCTCTCTCTCTCTCTCTTTGCCTCGCTCTGTTAATGCCCCCACTGTCATAGCATCTACAAGTTCCAAAACACATTAGACATTTAATAGCCATGCTCAGGTTGCAATGATCTTATCAATACAGCCCAGAAGGATACACATCTCTGCTGCTGCTGGAAAATAATCTCTGGACTCACAAGTGAAGTTGCCTCGTTGTTGTTTCTTGTGTCTTTATTTACACCCAAACATGCCTAAAGCAAAACTATTTTATTATTGGCTAAATACGTATATCTATATGAGCTGCATCTGCAGTCTATCTGAATAGAAAGGCTCCATATTCAATTAAGTTATATTTTAAATGCTCCTCAAATTCATATGACCTGTGTCTGCAACTGGAATAAATTATCTTTGATTAAGCTTTTTTCATGTTCCTCAATGATGCGTGCAATATTAGCCATCATCAAACTGGCTCGAGTGTGATGTTTTGAATATGTAACAGATGATGAATGTATAATCAGTCAGGGGATGTTATGTGTAAAAGCTATGTATTAGCAGAAAGAGCTATATGCAGACGCAGCCTTACCTCCATCAAACCTCCAGGTATTATCTCATTTGTTATTTCCCAGAATACAAGATGCGAATGCATCTGAATGAGGGTCAGTTCATATGTAATGAGGGTTGAGGCACCCTAAAGATCTGCCGGCTGTATTCATATTCAAATTCATACTCTAATTTATTTTGTTACCAGCATTTAAATGTAAGAATTTCCTCACAAGCTCTTTATCTTAAGTTGTTGAGGTTAATTATCAAGCCTTAATCCCACCCTGATTGTCATGTTAAGTTGGGTGGATGCCTGTGTTTTCTTTTCTTTCTTTACTTTTACTCACAAGGTATTAAGTGCTTCTGGCAGGTGCTCGCTCTCCAAGCTTGTGTGAATGAAATATGAGCTGCAATGTCAACTGAACTTGTCACAGACAAGCTGGGATGAATTAATGATAAGAGAGCAGAGGTGTGTTTTAATGTGTTCCCTCTCTGATGGAGGGTCTCAGCAAACGTATTATCGCATACTGTACACCTGCTGGTTTTTGTATAAACACGGAACAGAGAAAAAGGTGGATTTGAGATAAGTGAGAAATGAATAAATCTTGGTCTGCTAATTCTTAAGTTTGAAAAATGAATTGTACTAGTATGTCACCTGGACTGTTATCAAGTGACTTTTTAGAAATGTTGTCATTAATGTGTTTAGACTTTTCCAATATGCACTTTAAATTTGTCTTACCTTTTCCTATAAAGACTTTCTGCTCTTTGAGGCTTTGCCTTATTCTATACTTTTCATTCAAATGAAGAAAACCTATTTCTCCTTTGAAAGACCTTCATTTTCAGTCATTTTTTAAAGGGATTAGAGCGTCTGCAGAAAATGATGGAATGTCTGTCGCTTTTCACCACAGTTCAACAAGCCCAGTGATAGAATGGGACTTGTATTAGTTATTCTGATGTTGATTCAGGCATAGATGATTTTGAATGATCAATGCCTCCAGCAGAACAAAAATATCACTTTCTTGTTTGATGGGCTCTTGAAATCTGCAGGGAAAAAATAGGGCTGTTCCTTAAACTGCTTCCCTTTTTCTCCCTTTTTTTTGTTTTGATTATTTATTTTCAAATTGTCCCTTAGGCTAATGTTCCATTTGGCATTTCACACCTCCCTCTCCCATAAATGAACCATCACAGCCATAAATCACTGGACAAACAGAGACTTGTGCAAACCCCGAAAGGTTCAGAGATTTATGTAACACATTCATGTTTTCCACTTCCTCATTTTAGTACTCCACTGGTAAAGCCTAGCTAATAAAAGGTCCTATTAATATTTCCTGTTGCTTAGCAACGGCAGGCAGCAAGTAATAGCATTCTGTGGAAAAATAGATGACCGATAAGGAAAAATTCAATTCTTTTCTCATCTCCTGGGAGAAAGTGCCTTATTTCTCTGGCAATGTGATATGAAACTGTAGTTGTATATTAAGAAATATCTTAAAAGAAATATAGGTTATTTTCCAATTTCAGCTTTACGGAGGGATTTTTATTGCAGGCTGGAATGGCAGCTCATCTATTTTCTCCACCCCGATAAAGTCAATTAACCTATCGGATTAAGCTAATCAGAGGATAAGGTGCCGACTTAATTTCTTTCTTTTTAATCAGAAATTCTAAATAGATGGTGTTGAATAACACACGCAGTGAACTTTTAAAGGATCAGTTCTGTGAGACAAATTGCATTTCATTTATATTGCAGGTGTAATTTAAACTTGTTTTTGTACAAACACAGGCCAGCTTCTACAGTACAAGTCTGTGCTATGCAAAATCTCTTCTAATAACGCAGCTTATCCGTGTGATCAAAAGGTAATAGAAGAGGATCTCTACAGTGACAATTTTCAATTTAGATAATTCATCACATCATATTTCAAAAATAACTGAGTGAAAGATGTGTTATCACGCACATGTTGTTGTCATCGTCCTCTCCATACTGTAGATGTGATCAACAGAGGCATTCAAGCAAAGAACAGAAGCTAAAGAAACAAAGGCAGATTCAGCTGCAGCAGATAGCTGGTGTTATGAAGCAAATACATAGATAAGGGATTTCATATTACACTTAGCCACGGGCCCCTGCTGAGATTTATCATGCCATGAAATCATGTCCATATTGCACTGTGGCCTATCTCAACCATCCATCAGCTCATTCTGCTTTCACCGCCAGGAATATTCTGCCCTGGTGGCGGTGGAGAGCCGTCCCATGCCATCTCACTCAGGGACATCTCCCCTGCTGTGCCACCAGCCACCAGTTCAACACAACACTGCCACTTTGTCTGCTAATGTGCACAAGAGTGGCTTGAGTCAGGGTGATTAAAACACTTGTATTTATGTAACATAGTGTGCTGTGTTACTGTAATCCAGCACCAAGAGGCGCAGGCTACAGCCGGAATTCAAGGGTAGCGTTCATCCTCGATGGTGCCAAGTGGGATAAAAGGTCTCCAGAAATTACTACATTTGTTTTGATTATTAAAAAACAGCTGAACATTGAAACTGAGTAAATCAGAGCTTTAAAATGTAGTCTGAAGTACAAAATTGTAGTTCAATCATTTACAGTTTTATATCTTTTATTATTATTTTTTTACAAAATCTTACTAAGAGGGACACTGAGAGGCAAACCACTGGCTTATTTGTGTTTTCATCCCATTGTTATCATCAACCAGAAATATTGTCTGAGCTGTCTTTGTAGAAAAAAGAACTCTGCTTGACCATAAACTTCAGTGATCCGTGTTGATTTACAGTAGTTTAAAAATGCTTCATTTAAAACAAATATTCTCTTTTTGGGGGGTAAAAATCAGTAAAATGATCATTCTTACACACACTGTTCCTCAAGGTGTGATGCACCGTGTGATCTCGTGTACCATAGCAATAGTAATGAGTTCATTTGGTTTGGTAATCCGCCGTCTGTAACATTTGTTATAGTTCAAAGCTGGAGAATAGGGTGAAGATGGCTTCTGTCAGAAATGTGTGAAATTTCTCTGTGAGAGGATTTTACACACATGCAAATCACCTTGACATGACCTCCACTTGAATGATACATACAGTACTGTATGCACCTACTTTTCTTTTGTGCGCACTTTCTTGTTTTTCTCTTCATTATTTCTGCATCTACGTTCATTTTTTTGTTGTGCGAGCGTGGGCACGCCCACACACACGCACACACATACACACAAAGTGTGTTTGACACGGCAGTCAGGAGTCTCATTAGTGGGAGCAGAGGAGCCTTGCCTTCTGCTGTCAAGAGTTTGTGTCCCTACCGCTCCTCACAACCATCTCCTACATGTCATGTCAGGCAAGGCTCTGATTCTCTGACGCTGTGCTTTGTGAGGTGAGCTCAGAGACACGCCCGGGCTGAGAGGGAGCGAGACAGGGGGAGAAAGAGACAGTGAGAGGGAACAAGAGAGAGGAAATAAAAAAGATGGAGGAACAACAGAGAGAGAGGGAGGGGGGTAGAGAGGAAGAGAGAGAGAGAGAGAGAGAAAATAAAAGCAAAGGAGGTTCTGACATTAGCGGTAATGAGGAACATGGAGGATGGTGCCAAGGGGGACATCATGACATTACTATCTGCAAATCAACCCCGGCCTTGTTACTGCCACAGATTCATTCTGAGAGGCGTTCAGGATGGTACAGAGCTTTTCAAACCAGCAGTCAATCGAAACCAGGGACATCAGCCTCTTTGTGCAAACGCTTCCAGCTATACTTTTAGATTTAATATTAATAGTAATCACAAAAATGATAATAATAATAATAATAATAACCATAGGTATTAAAGGGCTACAATACCAACACAAAGGGTTGTAAAGTACAACATCATAAAAGTTGACCTTTTTTGTTATAAATTCACTTCTGGTTTTCTTGTGTGTGTGTTTATTGTATCATTAATCTGTGAGGCACAACTTAAAAGTCATTCCTACATTTTAGGAAAATATCAAATGTGTTGGCATGGACTCAGTTTGGCTTTGAGCGATATAGTGGCAAAGTCCAATTTGTGGCTACTTAAGACGTTCTTGGAATAAATTGCTTCTTCTCTCTTTGAAAGTTTGTGTTGCAACTCGTAATTATTTCCTTATGCTGCTAGTTTGTGAAGTATTGCTGTTTTTCTGCCAGATTAATTACTTGATCACAGTTCAGCGCGGGAGGTGCAAGAGCAAGCGTTTTTGTATTTTTCCTTTTGACTAGCATGTAATTGGAATCACTGAAAATGACCTTATATTGTCTTGTTTTGGCAACACGGAGCGACTGCCAAGCTAATAAGTGAAATGAGGATTTAATAATGTGTTGCTAAATACCATTGGCTGGTAGTTGTACACCTGGATCATAGCATCATATTACATTTGAATCAAAGTCTCCTTGTCTTATTGAATAATATTTATAAGACATCTTGACTACTTTTAAAATACATCCAATTAAGCTTCAACAAATTCCTAAACCACTTGTGTTTCTTTTGCTCGAACATCCCGGCATCTGCTGCCCATCATATCTCCTTACTTAGCATCTGTCTGATGTCACAAGAAGGCAGAAGCAGCGTTTTGCCTTTGCTTTCATACTTAAGTAGCGTATGATTCATAAATCCACTCTCTTATTAATTCTCCTCAGCTTGTGTAAATGACCCTCCTGGGTGTATATAAGCTTGATAAACCAAAGACATGGATGAAGGGAGAGAGAAGAGAGAGAGAGACAGAGAGGGAGCGAGTGAGGAGGGGGAGGGAGGGGTGGAGGCTCGAAGGCTCTTTGAGGAACAGAGTTGTTCGTGCTCTGCCCTCAGGGTGAATGAGAAGTAGCTTTGAGGGCTGTGAGGCCCAGGGTTGGCTCCCCACCTAAAGGCGTGTTTACCACCGTGTTGCGCGGCGGCTGTGCTTTTGAAGGATCAGTCTTGAACGCGCCTCTAATTAAAGCTGTCATGGCTGGGTGCCTGCAGGGATAATGTTCTATTATTATAGTCATTTGTTTCAATTAAACGCTGGGTGATTTTACAATAGCAGCCGTGAACCTGTGTGAGTGAGCCATCACTCTAAACAAGATGGCTCCAGTCAAGCAGGGGGCGAGGAGAGGAAAGTCTCAGGACTCGCAGAAGCATTGATCAGTGTATATTCAAACAGGGCAGGATAGGATAGAGAGAGGGCCTGAAAGTCTGATTAAAGCTCTTCAGCAGTCAATAAAATGAAAGAGATCATGCAACATTGTAGGGGGAAATGGGGGGAAATATTGGCTCATTAGCAAATACATTTAATTTACAATTTGATGCAAGGGAACTAAAAGTGAGTTGACTGAGCTCTACAGAAGGCACTTAATTAAAAACTGACACCCACTGAAGATTTATTTCTTAGATGGTGATAATAAGTTGAAACATAACCACAACATTTATTGATTCTTTAGCATTGAGAGACTAGTTTATTATGATGCCAGGGTAATAAAAGCTTGCATAGCAATCAACCAGCTTATTTAAAAGATGAAACAGATGCCACTCTGGTATAGTCATCATAAGGACGGAGCAAGGTTAGCTGTTTTACTCTCCTCTGGTGTGAATCTCTCCTCTTTCTTCTTGTAGCAGTGTATGGCTCTCTTCTCCCCCTTCCCTCTCATCTCTGTGCTGGTGGTCAAATCCCCTTAGCTAAATCAAATGGTGCAGGCAATTGGAGCGGCCGTGAAACCATTTCAAAGGTAAGGTCAGCAGGAGCAGGGGAACAATGGCTTTGTGATATTCCATCTCGCACACAATGTGCTACACATAATTGGAAAGCCTTTGTTATTTGACTCCCATTTGACTATGATGTACAAGATGTGAATACAAACATGACAGGCGTAACGATGGCAGAGGAACGCGTTCACACCGAGTTTCCTGGCTTTACATCACAGTTTAGGTCTGTCTGGCTGCTCATCACCAAAAAGCAATATCTAACTGTCCCCTTCCTAACTTTGGAGATGGAATTTAGTACTTAGGTTTTTGTCTCTTTTTCTCCTGCTGTTTCCCTCTGTTAGGTCTTTCTGTCTCTCCCTCTGTTCCAGTGTCCTCTTTCCTTCCCTCTTACTTTTCCGCCTTCCTGTTTATGAGGGACTCTGATCTCCTGTGGGCTTTACAGCAAACAACTCAATTGCCGGAGGTTAAGCACATCTATGACAACACCCAAGAGAACTCAGAATCTAACTTTATAAATAATCTAAATATATATGTATATGCAACGCTCAAGTTGGTAGTTATTAGTGTCTAGTTGTATTGAGAAATACAGAAGAATGATGAGCAAAGTGTTCATTGAGTAAGCTGCTAAAACAAAGAATAAGACTAATGCAGCGCTAGCTTTCTCAGCCTATAACCATGTATCTGGTTGACCCCATTCAAAACACCCCACATAGTTTTCATGTTGCATCACCGTCAAATGTCCAGAAAAAAAGTCTGTATTGTAGGCCAATCATCTATGTCAGGAGTCCATGAAAAGTCAGTATGTGTTACATGCTAAAGGCAGAGAGCAGTGACCAACCAAATCCCATTACTCACTGTGCACTCCCCCCTCTTTCGGCCAGCCATTTGGATGACACCATTAGGAATTAGCATACAGTACCTATGGCAACCGGCAACCTTTGTCAGATTCTTTCATAATATTTGTACAGCCGTCTGCCGCTCGCTTTATTTAGCTCGGGCTTGATGGCGCTATGTGATAACTTCTTGCTCTCTCTGTCTCACACAGGTGAAAGCACCAACTAAAAGCACTCTGAGACATTAGGGGAAAAATGACATAGGAATGACTATTAGAAGTAAATTATCACAGCAGGAGTGTTCTGAGTAATGAGGTGTTAGCTGCTTTTAGTAACTGTAACAAGGTACGGTAATGCACACTTTCATACTTAGGAATCAGTTTCTTTTGTGCTTTTACATTAACAATGCTGCAACTTCGACCGCCAGTGGAATGCAGTAGTGAATTTGTTTCTGTATCTTCTGGTGACTAACTGCTATATTTGTTAGGACCGAACACTCAGCTCTAATGAAAACTGACTTAATGCTATGAAATATGACTGAATAGAAAGAAAAGCAGACTGTGAATGTGTGCTTGATTCAAAATATCTGTACACATTATAATCTCCACCATCTCTATGATTTCCCTATAAGGTGACTTCATATGTAACATAGTGTCACAAGTATATAAAAAAGTGTCTCAAATGAATCCCTTAAAATAGGACGTCTGTATGTGAGTGACCAGAGGTTTTGCTGTCTATACTCTCATGAGGACGACACCCAGTACCCATGATGCCACGGTGCCTTCCCCCGGTGAACTCCTCTGCTCTGCATGTCTCCTTCTTGTTTATATTAAACATGGTGGGGCTCAAATTAAAGGGTGACAATTTTGCCTTGTGGCTGTTGCTATGGAAACGCGTCTGCTATAGCTATGATAGGCCATTCATGTTTGATTAATTGGTTTTTCAATGCTTCTTGGTTTGTGAGGACCCTTAAAGAGCAAGTCCATGGAAAATGGGAAATTAATGGATTTCTATTTCCTTCTCTTTCCCCTTTCTTCCTCTTTTTTTCTGTCTTCCTACTTATTTTGCTGAAGGTATTTTCTCATGTTTTAATAAGTGAAGTGATGGTGTTTTGAATTATGATTGGAAGTTGGAGACGACCGTGGATGGGGGAGGTTAGAGCTTGGTTATTTGAAATGCAAAAGGAATGTCTTTGTTCATGGCTGCCTTTTGTGAGCAGCTGCTGAGGCAAACACAGAATCTAATGTCGTGAGAATATTATGAGTTTTCAAAGCAGACCAGAGCCTCGTACAACATTAATTGTTGTGCATTTTTACTCTAGCAATCTACTGGGACCAATTATGATTAGAGAGCCGAGCCTTCATCTCTGAACCTCTACTGGTGTTTATCAAGACCTCATATGCTCGGGCCTTTTCAATTTGATCTTTTTAGCACTTCACTAATGTGTAATGTATTATTTAACTCATAAATGTTTAAAGGAGCTAACAAATGCTAGTTCATCACTTTCTGATCTGTAAATTGCCAAACATTCCCATTTATGCCTGCATTAAAAGCATCCTTTGGTCCACGCTCATATTCTGTCCCAATGAATCTTGAGGAAAAGCTTTTGATGTAGTTATTATTGAAGATCTTTTAAGACTGCTAAGAGCAGAACTTTGTGAGAGTCTGATGCTGTAATCACTCTGAAGGGTGTTCTCCATGTGGGGGTCATTCTCCAGCTGCGAGGACCGTTTTTGTTTCTATTTCTATTTGAAAAAGGTGTTATTTAACGTGTCAGTAAGTGACATTTTTCTCTTTCATACAACACAGTGAGCATAATATATCTGCAGGGGGGTGATAGGGTTGTTGATCAATGCCATTGACGCAGCGGTTGCTTTGCAAGGGGCTGAGATTTCTGGCTTCACAAAACATAATTTTCAGAAGCAGGAACTGAAATCCTCCTACAACCACCAACCAGGCCACTGTGTCTCAAGGACCCTGGAGGGCCTGCACTTGTTGCACTTCCTAGTGATTGCCTATAGAAGTCAATAGAAAATATGGATCGTATTTTATCTGTAATAGAGAGCCCCCTTGAAAAATATATAATTTTGAGTTAAGTAATAATGGGCCTATGTGTTACACAGGTACAGTGTCCCTAATGGCTTAAACTTTGACTTGAATTGAATGGCAAAAAAGTAGATTTCTTTTCATAGATAAACCTGTTTTTGGGCCCCTTGAGCAGCAGAACACAATACTAACATTTCACTGTTTATGGCAAGCTTGTTATTTTTGCTGAGAACAGCTGCCTTCTATGGCCTTAAATAAGGCTATGAAAGCAGTAAGAGTGAACCAAAATACTGAGCTAAACAATGCTAAAAGACTTCATCACTACAAGTGACCCCTACATACATTAGTCATTTTAGTGTTATTATTACAGTAATTTCCAAATAGCTTAATTTAAAAGAAACAGTGTCTTTAAATAAATCGTTACAGGAGTATGCTTGGGTCAAATTTGTTTGATTGACAGCTGTCTAAGCCTATCACAGCAAGTCGTGTTGACAGCTGTTCTCATCCGGTTCCAACTCATTTAAAAATCTAGATATTCTGGCTCCAGTAACTGACAAAGATGGCAGCAGGCAATAAACCCAAAGGCTACCTGGCTTCAAAATGAGCCGTCAGAAAACTATGTCACAGATGCTATCTTCATGTTTCTCTAGTCTGGTTAGTTAAGAGTTAATGGTATTCACCTTTAGGGAGCAAGTAAATGTCTTCTTTAATGTCTGAGTGAGTTGTCTAGGTTGGTTTTAGCTGAGATATTACATATATAATCTCTCAGCCCAAACCATAATATTTGTTTTCTTTGTCCCCAATATTTGCTCCCAATATTCAAAATGTTCCCCTGAATGAATGTCAGTGCTGAAGTTAGGTACCGAACAAGTGATATAGATAAACTTGGCCACAAACCTGCAAGTAAAAAGACAGAAAAGACAGTTGATAAAGAAAAGAGAAGCTTTCTAACCACCAGCCTCAGTTTAACGTTTTTTTAGTCTGTCTAGTTTCTTCCAAAAGACGTATTATAACTTATTTTTTGTCTTTTTTTTTAGATTTTTGTGCATATTTTCTCAAATTTGAAAATGTCCCACTTCTACATCTTTGCATATTTGGCTAATTGGCATACTTTTATTACTTTGAGTAGAGGAGAAGTAAAGCTGGTGTTCTTCTCTCACCCCAGATGCAGGAGATGGCTTTGCACCACCACCAACAGCAACACCATCACCAGCACCCAGACGGCAATCATTATGACCCCGCCCGTAACCACCCCCTGATAAACAGCTCACCTCCGATACTGCCCAACCCCATGAGCGCACTGTCCCAGCTAAACCCTCAGGTCAGCCGGAGTGCACTGCCTCATGGTTCCCCCTCACCTCCCGGAAGTAAATCGGCCACACCCTCCCCCTCAAGCTCCAATCAGGAAGAGGAGACTGATCCTCATTCGAAGGTACTGATGTGGCAACGCTTCTCTGGCTTGTAGTTGTGGAGTAGGAGGCGAGAGCTTGGCAGTGCTTCACAGAGATGGTTCGCATGCTAACTGTTGTCATGGGTTTAAATAGAAATGTAGGGGCAGCCATGCTTGTGCATTTTATTTGGCTGGCTGGAAAATGTTGCTGTTGAGGGGAACTTATTTTTTTATTTTTGTGCGTGTATGAAATGGTGTGGTGTTTAGAAAGAACATTGATTTGAAATATTTAGTTTATGATTGAAGTGAACACGATTTTCTCTAAATGTTCCCTTTTTCTTTATTCTGAGCAGCACATTTCCAAAATCTAGTTCACACATAAAAGCAATACAATCTCTTCGTGGTCCTTTTGTGCAAGATAATTTCACCCTCAGACAAATTTCTTTTCCAATTACACAGTTGCGAATAGCTGACAGTCCATTACCACCATGTCATGTTTGTAAGTTTGTTGGCAAACTCTTAGACACACATGACACACAATCTTTTCCCCTGAAGTAGTTTTAGAAATATTGTATTTCAAAGTGAATTGATATAAAGACCTCCTTTATTTACAGATTTAAATATTTTAATGGGTTGCAACGTAGATACAAGGTATTGGCAATCTTATCTACTTTTCTCACTGGAGATATATACAGTTTGAAACACCACTCCTCATTTAAATGAATGAGTGATTTAAATGAAGAAGAGAAGGACACTTGTTTACATTCATTTGGTTTATGTAAATCGGTAAAACTGCTTTCATAAATTGCCCACCAACCAATATCTCTGTGGATTTGCTTCATTTTTTTATCAGGGGAATGTGAATGAGTGTATAATTGAATCTGCCACATCTGCTGTTTCAGATTCATCTGTGTATTTAAATGCTAGCTTGCAGTGATACAGTATAACAAGAAGGGGATTCTTTAGTTAAAGCAAATATATTTCCCTGCCTATATGTCTCTGCTGTGCTTGGTGTGTGTGTGTGAATAAAAATGATTACCACCTCTCCTATCAGTAAGTAATTCCATTTGCTCTCTCCGATTCATTCGGAGACCACATCAAAGCCAGAGCAGATACAGCAGTCGATTTAAAATTCCTTTCACCCCTAGAATGAAAAGTCAGAATTTATGACTTGCTGAACAACTGAAAAATAAAGATTTGAAAAGGTTTGATAAATTCAACTAACAGATGTTATTTTTGACAAAGTAAGGCAGAAAAAAACAGCTGTAAGCTCGTGCTGTCAATAAAAATTGCTACAATATTTAAAAGGTGACTACAGAGGTATTGAACAGAGAGCTTGAATTATGGATTTAATGAAGTTTAGATGCTTCACCAAGACTCAATGTTATAAGCATTCATCAGAGATGCGATTATTCACTCCAGTGTCAATAAGCTGTTTTGTTGTTTGTGTGTTTTTGATGGTCTTCCAGATCACGGGTGAGAAGCGGCCGTCTTCAGAGATGATGAAGCCCAAGCCCAAACCTCAAAAAAAGAAGAAGAAGAAGGATCCCAACGAGCCTACAAAGCCTGTTTCAGCCTACGCATTGTTCTTCAGAGACACCCAGGCAGCCATTAAAGGACAGAATCCCAACGCCACCTTTGGAGACGTATCCAAGATAGTAGCCTCCATGTGGGACGGTCTGGGCGAGGAGCAGAAACAGGTAGATTGATACTGTGTACATGTTCATTCAGACTATCTAATGTTTGAAAGAAGAAATAACACATTTGTCCTCATACAAATGAAAAGTTGGATTCACAAGAAGTTAAACACCCAACATTTTGCTTCTGCACCCTTACTTGTTCTGGTATGACCGGTAGCTTATGGTGGCTAATGTTAGCAAATCTTAAGATAAATATTGATGGACAGTTCACTTACTTATTTAGCTATTTGTGCTACTGTTACAATATGTTTTAGCATTATAAATTAACCTGTAACTGCCACTATTTAGAACTGCAATAATAAATTTTTGGACATGAAGGGGCAGCGGAAACAAGCTGTGAACACAACACTGACTATACTATTATCTTTTAAGTTTATATGGGGAACATGTTAGCAAACAGTTGCCTATTTACACATTCAGCAGACACAGAGAAACATTAGCATTCATTTGGAGCTGCGTTTCTGGCCAACTGGCGAAAAAAGGACATTATTCACTTTACTTTTATCTCTGTTTTTGGTCTCCACCAACTCCTAATGGAAATATCTGGCTATTTAGCTGCTAAATGCTATGTTTACCAGTTAGTCTGTAACTTTATCTGTCAGTTTTTTTGTGCTGGAAAGGTAGTGTAGAGTGGTTTTTTTTTAGAGCGTTTTGCTTAAAACAGCAGTCTGCTGCAACCAGAAACAACGTTATAAGAGCTCTGAGAGTGAATCAGAAGAGTAAAGTTGCAGGCTGGAACACCAGAAGAGTTAAGCTGTATGACACTATAAATCTCTGCAGAGGTATTAGAGGACGGGGAACTGCAGAGTTGGTGATAATTCTCAACTCCTTTTACATATAGTAGTCATGTGACTAAAACTATTGATTATAGCTTTATAGCTTTAGTTGATCGTTACACTATGTTCATACCATTAATGTCCTTAGTTAGCACACTTTACAGGACTGGGTAGACCAATAGTTGACAACCCCAAGTCAAAGGATGTGGTATATATTAAAATATATATTATATTATGTTAGTGACTAGCATGAAATCAGTTTAATTGTTTGGGTTGTGGTCATGCAAATTTACATTTCAGGTTCACCACACATACTGTCAACTCTGCAGAGCATTCACACCTTGCTGAGTGTCTGTGTTGTAACACACTGTGGAAAAAATGAGACCATTTGTATCTATAAATTGGCCTCAAACAGCTGCAAAGATTTAACAAGATAGCTTGCAGCTCTGGTATTGCTTGTCACAATATTGTGTCCTTCTGACTAGTTAATATACCTACCTGGCAGGGGCCAATTAGAACGTGTTAACTGAACGTGCAGTCAAGTTAAATTGTTTATATAAGCATGGGAGTGTCCTTCACACTGTGTAGTGTGTCACACAGAGGCCTACCCACAAAACCTGGGAATGATCGTGTGCTAACACTGCATAAGAATGTTTTTAGAGGTGGAATGATTAAAAATTAAGATTTTTGTTCGAAAATTAGTTCCCCACTCTCCATAATGACAACTTGCATGACAGTGAAGCATCTAATGCATTCAATCCTTTTTTTTTTTACACACATTTTTTGTGAATTAGAGTACTAAATCATGTGGTAGAAATCTATTATCATCCTGTCCTAATGCAGTACATGGAAAGAAGTGAAAAGTTTGCTAGCAGTGTAGATATATTCCCCTAAATATTTTCAGGAGTCAGTTTAATTTCATTACAGCCTGACCTGTGCATATGGAACTGCATAAAAATTTACTGCAGTTTAGAGATTTGCCATCCAACACATTTTCTATTTTATTTTAGCATTTCAGACCAACAGACAAAGTCAAAGAGGTTTCTATGTGTTTGTGGTAAAAAATGATGGTATGAAATGAATGGAAAACGAGACAGTGTGATGATCATGCGCAGACTCATATTTTTAGAATATCCAGTCAGGACGCAGCCTATTGGGTGTCAAATAAAAGCACCTGTCTCCATGACAAAGTGTAGCCCATTCTCCTCAGCCCCAGCCACCACCGACTAGACCCCATCTAGCATGTGTGTGTTTTTCTCTCACCAAACCTACTTTATACGCTGGACTTTGGAGGCCGTCTGTCCCTTTTATTTGCAGTTAATTTTTGCCGCCTTCACCGGGGCTCTTCACCATGAATCTTCATTTCGCCGCTGACACCCTTGAATGTGAATTCCTCATTTCCTGTCCTTTTATTTATATCTGTTGCCTGGTGATTTGATCATGCTGGGAATACAAGATTAGCAATTGCCTTGTCCTTGGTTTTGCCTCAAGGACATCTGCTCCTGAAATGTTATTGTTTGTGCTTCTTAACCCTGTGTGTACTGGCTTCTTTTTCACCTTAGATTTTGCCCTGTAGATGCAATGCTCTCTCTCTCTCTCTCTCTCTCTCTCTCTCTCTCTCTCTCTGCTGTCTTTCTCTTTCCTCCTAAATGCATTTGTCCTTCACAGTATTACCTGGGAACAGAGTCGAAACTAACAAAACGGCAATTCCACCATTAAAAATCCACCCATTTATTGTGCTGTTCCGCAGCTAATTTTTTGATTTGTTTGTGCATTCATGTGTTTAATCAAATGTGTCACCTCGCAAGACACATAATTAACTTGAGGTAATGATGTCATTATGGAATGAAATGTAGTACCCTGTCTGAGCAATAACACTGTGATTGCTCTAATTATTCTCTGTGATAGTACTGTCACTTATTCCAGCACAACAAATGGATAAACTTGTTAGCCGTGTATTTACAGAGTGTAACCAATTCAGTTACTGCATGTTGATACTCTAAAGATATTAAAATGTCTGACTTTGGTTTAATATAACAACATATTGTAGCATGCGGTATCCACAACCGCTGACCAGTAATGTTAAAGTGAATTGCTTTTAGAATGAAAACTATCCACGCCAGAGTTTCATACCATGAATATTTTCAACATGGGCTATGGCTTCATTTTCATCAACAGATGAAGAGCAAGGAAGGATAGAAACTGCCTTTTCTTTTCTATTTTTTTTTTTTGTCTCCAACATTGGCTGTCATGTCATCTCTATAGGACCGATGTGGTGTGTTCTATAATGTCACAGTCAGACCCTCTGGAGCCTTGCAGGAGCACCAGAATGTAAACACAATCATTCCCCTACACACATCCTTGTTTTAACTAGAACGTGGCCCCTGTTTCCAATTACCTTTAGTACTTCTCAAACACACCATGCAGCAGAACATAAATGAATTGAAGGCAGCGTGTTTTATTGCTGTATTTTACTGAAGAAACGATCAGAAGTTTCATTGTTGTGATTTGTGTTCTTTTTGTGATTCTTTTCTCTTTTTTTGAACTTCAGTTTGCATTTTCCCCACTTTGCTCATGTCGTTGTGTATTCTCCAGTGCCGCCCTTGAGTTTGGTAGAACAAAGTCCATTTTTTATTCATGTTTATGTTCATATTTTCTTTTTTATTAAGATGTTTTGGAATTCCTGCACACTATACAGCGTTTTTTTAAATTCCCGACGGCATTTGTTTTATAGTGCAAGATCAATGCGTTATTTGGGCTGCGTTATTCCTCAAGGTGACTACATGTTAAAGCTGCCCCAGAAACACAAAAGAACATTTTTCTTGTTTTTGTTATTTAAGATTAAGATCAATTTTCTGTTTTTATAGCAGTGGGGAGGAACAGTGATAATGGAGTTGGGTAGGAGGGAGGAGAGACCTTAGCTTTATTTAAGTGAGTCTGCTGTGTTGGAGTTGTGTATCAGTTAAAGGTCGGAGACAGAAAGAAAAGAACACTGTCACTTTGTTTAAACGGGATTCTTTGATATTAAACTCCCTGTGTAGGCTAATTTTTTTGCATCCATCCAAAGATATCCATCTATTTTTAGTCTGTTTCCTGCCTCTTTGTCTACCTTACACTTATTTGTTGTTGTTGTTGTTTCTTTTTCATTTGTAACTTGATGTCCTCTCATCTCCTCTCTTCCACTACCTTCCTTTTCACCCCTCTCATCTTTCCACCTTCTCTACTTCACATTTGTTTCCTCCTCCTCCTCCTTCTCCTCTCACCGGTCGCTCTGTCTTTCGGTTGTTGGGGTAATCACTTCCTTCAGTGTCAGCAGGGTGCGAAGTTATTGTCTCCTGTAATTAACTGGTTATCAAACAAGAACATTTCATTAAGGTACAATTAGGGGCTAATTCAGGTGGGACACCTCTGTGTCAGGAATACGATGGAGGCATATGCTCTCCCCCTTGCAGCTTTGTAATTTTTAATTCATACTGACCTGCAGCCTCTGACGGCTTCAATTGCTAATGAATCCACTCACTTTGGAATAATTAGACATCCTTAGGCATGGTAATTTATTTAAAAGTATCTGCCGTTGCGTGAATCATTAGCTATGTTAAATTAATTTGAAATTAAAGCTGCTGGGAGTAGTTTGGGGTTCATTAAAGAGGCAGCCATGGCTCTATCAATATTTAAGGGGTGAGGGGTAAGGTTGTCACTTTTTTTTATTTAATTTCTTTTTTTACAAGAACTGTAATTCTTAATGGGGATCATCTGTCTTTATTATGAAAATCTGTTGATTTTTTCCTGTATTTTAAAACTCCTCATTCGATTAAATCTTGTTCCTAAATACCTGAATGTGTATTTTGGAAGGGAAATAATAATAATAATAATATTGTAAATAGGGATGAGTAAGAGGATAAACATCAGCTGTTTGAGCAAGAGATTGTATCCGTCTTCGCCGTGGTTTGTTTGCTGTTCTGGTTGTATGTCTGTTTGTTTATTGACTGTATGTGTTAGCAGCTGCCAGCCTATGTGCATTTGGCAACACATGAATGCTTAATGGTTATTCTACCCCACCTCTTTGAAAGAAATGACCCCGTCCGTGGAGCCACAGACAGTCTCTCACTGAGGATCAGTAATTACCCACTGCATTCACACATACACACACACACACACACACACACAAACACACATTCTCCTTCATATTAAAATGCTCCAGTGAGGAGCTGAGTCTTCCTCATCGATTTAAGGGTGGACTTTTTGTGACTTGTTTTCCTCGCATCAAAAAGGCAGTGGCGGCTATAAAGAGCCCCGTGAGTGACATGTGATGACATTAACTGGAATTCCCTGTCTTAACGCATCATTTGAGGTTCATTCAGAAGGCTTGAGATTGCCTCTTTGCTAATGCTGTTTTGAATTCTTTCTTTTTTTTTTTCACTCCTCGTCTAAATGATTTGCTGGGACATCGGCTCTGATTAAGAGATGAGCAACAGACTTAATAGGAGAAGAGGCTGAAAAGCAGGACACAAAATGACAAACAGGCTTCTCGCTCCTCATTTAGCTCCATATTATTTCAGGCTTTAAAACTGTGCAATTAATGCATTTGATATGTTTTTCCATCACAAAGCACACGGCAGGGTCACGCAATCACACCATGACTCCCCAAATCTCATCCACATCAGTCGCTGTGGACCACAGGGTCATTTTAGCCTTTGGCATCACCTTGTAATCAATCGTTGTTGTTGTTGTGTTTGCTCCTGCAGAGCTACAAGAGGAAAACAGAGGCTGCTAAGAAGGAGTACCTGAAAGCCCTGGCCGCCTACAGAGCCAGTCTGGTTTCCAAGGTAACCACGGGGGTCACATCTTTGATATACATGGGTCAGCGACGATATAAGGGATGATAAATTAGACAGAATTCCTCTCGCTCTTATTCGAAGGAAAGGGTCCACTTGCTGCACAGAGGGGTTAGTATGTTTGTGCATATGTGTGTGTGTGTGTGTCTGTGTGTGTGTGTGTGTGTGTGCGTGTGTGCTTAGAGGAGAACAGTGAAAATTAGTCCTCAAACACACCCGATTTGCAACCTGGGGAGAAATAAAAAGTAATAGTACATGTCAGTGTCTGTGTGTGTGTGTGTGTGTGTGTGTGTGTGTTCATCAGTGTGGACATGTAAGAGTAGAAGTGGACATTACCTGTCATTTGCTGTCCTCCTGGTGTCTCTGTCCTCCCTGATGGGCCACTAATGTGTTGGCTGAGGTTTACTCAAACTTACTGCTCTCTCTTTGCTGCAGGTTGCTCCAGTTTAGCCAAGAACATTAACACCTTTCTACTCGTGCTTGCATAAAAACCCTACCCATATAGTAAAAGTTCCATCTTTTTTAAATCTGATATAATGTGCCCCAACCCCCCCACCCCACTCTTCTTGCATCGGCATGGCTTATACAATAGTTCGCACAGTGCAGGGGTGTTTCAATCTGTTGGTGCGCTGCATTTAATTTGAGCGTTTCTGCATTGTTTTTGAAACACAACTCTAAATTGCATTAGCATACACCAGGCTCCTCCTCTTCCCACTCCCTCTCTCCCTCCCCCCGTCCTCCTTCCTCCCCCCCGCACACAGCGCCACACTTCCTCTCATGCTCATGGGCCGAAAACAAGCACCTTGATTAAGGCATGAATAGTTAATTCATCAGCCTCTTCACTGTGGCATACTTTCAACTAAAAAGACTATTCTCATCTCTTGTCTTTGGTGCAATTAGACATTCATGTCAGAGCTCCTATACAGAGGCCTGATTGATACTATATGTTGGTAGATTGCCAGTCAAAAAACTGACTGACAAAAATAAACCTGCAACCCTCGCACCCCAACCCCCCTCACTCATTCCGGAGCAGCCAATCTGAATGCAGGGCTGAATCTCATGATTCAACGCGACTCTGTTTTTTTAATTACCAATGAAGGAGTCTTTTCAAAGTGACTTGGGGTGGGTGGAATTGGAGGTAATTGGAGTATCATTTGAAGGATTCACATCTTCAGCGTGCACCTGTTGCCTTTTTGTTTTGTGACGCGTGTTGGTTTGTTTGGGAGAAGAGGGAAGAACAAAAGTTTGATTGCTTCCCCACTGTATGTCATGGCACTTCTCTTGTGTGCATTTCAATCCAAAGACTCCCAAGTGCAGAATGTGATTTTAAAAAGTCTAAATTAAAAAAGTCACACTATGTTGTAAATATCACACATTTTTCGATGTCGTAAATGTTTCGATCCTCATAAACTCTCATTTAACACATACACTGTTCATATATTTCCTCTGATGAATACGAAATAATTTGACCGCAATACATCGTCCTGAAATCTCCCGTTCAAATAAAATAAGGTGCAACAAATCACACTCTTTCCCTCTCTCCCTTCACACCATTTCTTCAGTATTTCATTTTCCACTTGACCCTGCAAATGTATCTGCCCCTCTCTTTTATCCATCCCGTTCCATTGATCATTTCAGGGGTTCAGAGGGATGGATGTGGGCCATTACTAAATAGCAGACCACCACACATCACTCCAGCCAGTCTGACAGTTAATGAGAAACACTGGATGTATTTCATACGTACACCTCCTCATGAAAGAAAGGGAGACAGAAAGACCTGCAGAATAAATGTGTGTTGGGGGGGGGGGGGCTGCAATAAATAAAGACAAGAGGAACACAGCGCTTACCATGGATAGCATTAGCCACAGTGGATAAACATACTACAAATACTTTAGGTAATGAACAGTACAGAATTAGTGCACTGCAGTTACTATACTACTATTTACAACCACATTTTTACATCAAATAAAAGTTTCTTGGAAGAGGAGCTTTGTCACTGTTCAATTGACTTCATGAAGTTATTTAAATAATTGTCTTTGAATTCAAATTTGCAGATGCCAGCTGCTCCTTTTTCTTTTGCTTCATTGATATATTGTTTCGAAAAAAATATCCCGTGAGAGGGTGGTCTCAGGGGGAATGAGGAGGCGCAAAGAATTATGGGACAGCTTTATCATTAAGTGACCATCAGCTCCATCAGCTGTTCATATCTGTCTCAAACTATATTTGCATAGTAAAATTGCACATTTTCATACTATTAGTATGTATTATAAGCATAGAATTTGGACACAAAGTCACAATACTGGCCGTACTATCTGCCTCTGGGAAGAGCATTGCAATACTACTACAGTAATTTACTCCAAAAAAAGAACCAACAATTCTTAGCAACAAGACACCATCAAATTGGATCATTTCAACAATTTACAACTTGGGTCTTTGTTATTTTGGCGATCATTTCTTGTGGTTATGATAACATTGTACTCATCAAATAAGTGACTGAGATCTGAGAACATGGTAACATTAAAAAAAGTCAGACCCACATACAAACAGTCAGACAAAAGGTTGAGCCAGATTATCTAAACCACTTTATTTGGAGGTGAAGCCGCGAGCAAGTGCACGAAAATCCCCCATTGCACAATAAAAACTGTGTGCGCACAAAACTACAAAAATAAGATCCATGTTGTAATAAACTGGAATCATTATTTAAGGCTGAAGGTTTTGTTACAATGAACGTAACCATTTTCCTTTTCATCCCTCCCTTCTAGACATATAATGATCCCGTGGAGACAAAAAGTGCCCAAACAAGCCAGGCTTCTCCACATATGATGCCAGCCAACCCGCCCCTGTACAGTGTGCCACATCCACCCCAGCCGTCGTCACCCTACCTGGGGCCCGGGGCCTTCCCTCTCACCGACCTGCAGAGCTACGCAGGACACGCCCCTCGCCACACCCTGTCGCAGACGCTCAGCCAATCGCAGATGCTGCCCAGCATTAGTGCCTCTCCCCCATCCTCCTTCCAGATCAGCCCCCCCCTTCACCCCCACCAGCAGCTCTCCCTGCACCAGAGCTCGCTCCTCAACCAGCCTATCCGCATGCATCAGGGCCAGTCCCAGCCAATCATCTCTCACCAGATGGGGCTGCAAGCCTCTCTTCACTCCCCACCTCCTGGGCAGCAGGTATGGTAACAAACTGTAACAAACTTGCTCCTCTGGACTAGTTTATACTTTAAGACGTTAAGATTTTCTTTCTTTCTCCAGGGTTTTTCCCACCTCCAGTCAGAGTATCAGAAGAGCATTGGGGGTTCCCAGTCTCCAGGAGCCCCTGGCCCTGGTCCAGGTCCTGGAGTGGCTCAGAGCCGTGACTGGGACAGTGAATACTGCAATCGGGAGTGTGGCAACCACTGCAGGTCAGTGGAGACAAAGGAGACAGTTTTATTTGCTTCCCATAGTCCAGTGTTTTCCACAAGGACCTTTGTTACTGCAACTCATCAAATCATATAGTCTTGAATGACATTTGACAGGAAGACAAATGAATTGAATTAAACCAGATGGACGTTTTCTCTTGCTGTGTGTTGTATTTACTAAAAACATATACAAATAAAGTAAAAAATGCCAAGATTACGTGACACCACTGTTAGCTTGGTAATTTAAGGTTTTCAGGTTGAATTCGTCAGACAGTCCAGTCCGTGTCTTACACCAGAACTCCCCTTAGAAATAAGCATATATAGTCATGTCAGACGGCTCTCCCACTTCTTTCACAATATAAGTGTTGAAAATTGTCAGCTCCGTTCCAGTGAGACAGGGGAGACAGCTGGAGAGGTAATGGTGAGATAATAGAGCTTGTCGTGTGTTTGTTAGACAGCAGTAAAAAAAACAGATGTTCTCACTGTTATTGTTTGGCAGGCTGTGCAGTCCTGCAGCACGGGAAGATTGTCTAAGTCTGCAGTGCTCATCGTGCTAAAGTACTATGAAATGTTTTGTTTATTTACAGGTTTGGTTAGGGCAAGGTAGACGCTAAGATAATATGTTTCAGCTTAAATTGTGGTTATCAGGGATTGAAAGGTATTTGCAATTGAAGTCGCTTTGGATAAAAGCATCTGCTAAATGCCTAAATGTAATGTCAAATATACCTAAATGTATTTCTGTTCTTATGTTGTATTTCTGTTCTTATGTATTTGAGTCGTTTTTTTCTTTACTGCTTTCTTTGTTCGAAAATCTAACCTGTGCCTCTGTTTGTGTACTGTTTTTCTTCTCTCTCCAGTGGCAGCATGATTGGCAGGGACAAGCCACTCTACCTCACCTGAAACTGAAGATCATGCTCTGTCGACAAATACGACACCGAAGAGTCTACTCCATCCCTCCCCGTGCCCCCTCACCCCTATCCCTTCAACCCTCTTCTGATGCACACACCTACATACAGTTCACACTTACTGTAACAATTACATGCATACACATACAAACACACACACACACATACACACACACACACATTCCACCTCCCAAACATCACCACGACCACCTTTTTTTGTCAATGTAATTATTATTTCTCTCTTTCTAGAAGAATTTGTGACCAGAGTTTTTTGACTAGATGACTGCTGTCTGTACCACTTAATGTATTAGCAGTCCTCTTGCTGTTTAAAATTTGCCAAGCACTTATACAGCCCCCCTCCCCTCCCTCCTACTCCCACCCTCATCTCTGAGCTGTGTGTCTATGCTCTCTCCGATGTGGGCCGGGCTGTAGAGCACTCCTCTTCTGTGTCACCATCAAAGTCCCCTCAGGGACACCATCCAGCTTTAATTAGAATGAGAAGGAAAAAAAAATACTCTTCTTCTTCTTTAATCATTTTAATTTCCTTTTGTGTTTTTATTTTTTTTATTTTTGTTGTTGTTGTTGTTGTTTTATTTATTTCTGGCTTGCAAAATTGTTCCTCTTTTTGTTGCCAATAAGCGTTGGGCCCTGTACTGTAGAAAAAAAACAAAAACTTCTAGTAGGTTCATCGCAGGCTTAGATGTAATGGTAGCTTTGCTTAAGGGCCTGCATATTAATACAAAAAGCTTGGGTCGGGATGAGAAACAAAACAAAAATAATCTTTTTTTAATATTAAAGACCTGTTGAGGTCTACTGAGCTGTCACAGTGTGATTGTAAATATCACTTTTATGGGATCAAATTGGGAATTGGAAGTCCAGATAGATTTGTTTCTTCTTTAATATTACATGTAAGTAATTGTGTGTGTGTGTGTGTGTGTGTGTGTGTGTGTGTGTGCGCGCGCGTGTGTGTCTGGACGTTAGAATGTACCCCATTCATGACGTGTGCAGTTGAGTGTGTATGTGTGTATGTGCACGGACACACAAGAGTGTTTCAGTGTTCGAGTGTCGAGTCTTTCTCGTGAATTTTAACAGCCGTGTGCAGCTGGATTTCAGAGGAGTATTTCACACTCTCGTTCTTGCATTAAATCTGTGCTCACTGGTGTGTTTTTTTTCCAATAAAGTTCAATCTAAAACTGAATACACAATATGTGTCCTGCAGATCATTAAATGGAAAGAGCCAGGTGAGAGATAGAGAGGAAAGAGATAGAAAGAGAGAAAGAAACGCTGTGAGATAAAATGAGATATAATGTTGCAGGTGGAAAAAAAAAGATATTGCCTCAAAATGCCCCTGGGCGCGGGGGGGGGGGGGGGGGGGGGGGGCGGCGGGGGGGGGGGGGGGGGGGGGGGGGGGGGGGGGG
>JAVQJL010069044.1:0-19194 GCA_036024295.1 Nannoperca obscura
GGGTCAGAATAAGATCAGAAGGACACCTTTTGATCCAAATACATTTCTCACAAGAGTAAGATCTTTAGCACCTACCTGCAAGGATGTATAGGCAGACTGGCGTCTATGCTGCTCTGCCATGTCTGAGGTGTCCCTGCATCATCACGGGCGAAACAGCCACCAGCTGCAGCTTTGAGCATGAGAAGAGTGCCTCCTAGTGGCCAAGACAAAACATGAGAAGGAGGAGGTGGAAGAGAGAGAGAGAGAGAGAGAGAGAAAGAGAGAGAGAGAGTCAATCTGTGTCAGTGCTTTAGTGAAATAATGGTAGAGTCAGCTAATTCTAGTTTAGTGTACCGTCAATAATAGTAAGCTTGTTTGACCCTGTGAATGATGTTCCCACTCGGGTCTAACTCAGCGTTTTCTTTTCTGCTGCCTGCTCCGGCTGGGGGATTGTGACGGCGGAGGTTGACAGCCATGAGTCATCCTAATGTGTTCAACTCTGATGATCCAGAAACAGTCCAAATATTTACCAGTATTCACAAGGAGGGGTTTGTTTAGTGTTTGCGTCGCAGCACCGTCCGCTGTCAGGTGCAGATACAGATATTATTAATTCAGTCATCATTCGATTTGGGATAAATATTTTCACAAGATCCAGGGAAGTTGACAGGGAAGTTGCCATTTACGTATGATGGCACTTTGTCAAAGGAAGAAATGGTGATTAACAACATGCAGCTGCTTGCTATTCGTAGGTGCGAGGAGCTTGTTTCCATTTGACCAGGAGGAGTTGGAGCTGATTTGAAGACAAGAAGAGTAGAGGTCTTTAATTACAACCCTCTATGTAGCTTCAGGCACCACTAGCCTCACTTCACAATTAAGACCAGTAGTTAGGGCAGAGCCAATAGAAAGCGCCGAGCACTTTAGGGGCAGAATAACCAAGGAAAATAGAACAAACCAACACTAGCCTGAAAATTTGACTTACACACTAAATCTGGTAGCATATATCTGAAACTTCTATGCACTTCTATACGAGCTTTTGTTACAAATCTTGTTCTCAACCTCTCCTATATCTCAAATTGCACCGTGATGCTTCATAAAACATGACCTCACGATGCATGCAGGTAATGCCAGTGGGCCACTGTTAGTTTTCCCAGAAGCCCCATTCCACCCCTCTCATAATATGTGGCTGTGGTGCAGCGGGACTGTACTCCAGTGCTGTAATGGCCTCTGCAACGGTAATGTGTTTGGACAGATGGGAGAGGCAAGTGCTGATGTGCTTAACTACGCATTTTACAGCTAAACTATTAAAGAGTTGTGCTGTTTACACACCAACATTTGAATACCTGTCTTCAGGCCAGTTTAATTATCCGGGCCCTTCTGTTATTTCTGCCGCTTTGTTGTCTCTCAGCTTTTGCACGAGGCATGAGAGATTTGTTTGCGGCTTCATTAAGATATGGCGGTGGTAGCCGTTTGCAGGGAGCAAAAATAAAAAAATAAATATTATTCCTGCTCAAGTATCTCATACTCTATTCTCCCTTCCTCCCCCATACATATACAGATACTGTACACATCCGTTTTCTTATAAAGTCATTTAAAGTGAGAAAATTAAAAAATGCCCTGTGATGCCTGCACTTTGAAATCTCTCGGGGCTTTAGGCAAAGGGGAGGGGACACGCGCCCTGAGTCCCTGCGATTCATCCTGAGACATTTGATTAGTTTATAAGTACTTATAGGGCGGGAGGAAGGGTTTGCATTATAATTTTGTTTCATGAATTCCTTCATATGTTCATCTTCAACTGCATGTTCAAATAAAACATTAATCAAAGGGAAGAGAGGGAAGAGGGCATTTAGCCAGCAGCGCCATAGTCTCAGGGCCTCAGTGAGCTGGTGGATATGGTATTGAGAGACTGTAGGAAGCAGTGGTTTTTAATTATCTGGACTACGTACAGGATGCCGTTTTTGATTGTTTTAATGAGGCAGCTGGCCTATTGTCTCCCCTTAATTCCTCCATTGTTTTTAGAATATGTCATAGTTCTTTATTCTTTTATCAGGTGCTCTGCAGGAGGATTTAGACAATAGCCTTCATTCCAACTGCATTGGCCACTGCACAAAGGCAGCTCACTGCAGACAGTTAGCAGGCAAACAAGTGAAAATCACAAGCTGCACTTTCCCCAGCCTTTTCCCCAGTTTCACGACTTAGTTTTGGTCTTTCACTTTAGCTCTTGACCGTCCTCGCTCCCTCATTCCTACAGATCATGCCATTGTCTTAGGTGGCTCACCTGTGTTTCTTTGATTTAAATCAGCTGTCATGAAAAGGCTGTCAGAATGAAACAGCCATGACGAATCTTTTGACAGAGCTCCTTCATGGAATATTGGTTGTGTGTGTAGCCCATCTGACGCCTCCGTGCTCCCTTTTCAATGCTTTGCGCCTCTCTTCATGTGCATGAAGATTATGTGTTTCTGCACTATAGTTTGCATGCATTGGTCAGTGCATACATGCATCATAGGTATGCATTTCAATTGTGTGCAAACGTGTAAATGTTATGGCTGCACAGTTTGTATATTTCCGTTTTAGACCCCTAAATGGCTTATGTGAAATATGGACATGAAGCTACACAGAGCTAGGATCATGATGCATTTCAGTTAAAAAGAAAATA
Organism: Nannoperca obscura; assembly: GCA_036024295.1. NCBI lineage: Eukaryota > Metazoa > Chordata > Actinopteri > Centrarchiformes > Percichthyidae > Nannoperca > Nannoperca obscura. The sequence goes on from JAVQJL010069044.1 coordinate 2,633, forward strand.
AAAACTCAATGCAAAAACAATGAAGTAAAAACTGCCACAAATCTGACAATGACAATGTAAGTGTAGTTTAAACCATAATCCTGCAACCAGAGCACACGTATCCTTCTACCTGGTCTTGGATGAGTGACTGTAACAAGTGCTGCCTCAGTGTTTTGTGTGCCTCAGTAAAACTGGGACATGCAGTCCTAAAACTCACTTCCAGCATTCTCACACACAACAGATGGATCTGTAGCATTCTTGGCTGAAGGGATGCAATCGGAGTACATATTCTGCTGTCAAAATGCAGCAAAACATTTTCATCAGACTCCACGTAATCTGCTTCATTTCAGCTGAGGGGAGCATACAATATCTTTGATTTGGATTGATCCAAAAAAAACACTGATTTGTATCTGAGCATCAGGGCCTAGTTCATAATTCTCTTTGTAAGCTGAGTGTGTCTGAACTGTAAGATTCATTCAGAGGAGAGAAACTTTTGTGGCTATGACTGCGATATATTCCCCGCCATTGTCAGTTTGTATCTACCTTGATGGTAACTTGGGCAGACAGTGGAGAGGAGTTTTGTTATTTTAATTAGGAGATAAAAATTCACAGGGCCTCTCCAGGCAGTGTGTGGTATGACAGAATCAAAACGATGAAGTGGAGCGGCCTGAAGTGTGTGTCTCATCACAGAAGATTGGCCGACAGATAGGCACTGCTCTTTAAAGTGGCGCTGACATGCACACGCTCACACCGGCATATACACACACTTACGAGGAGGAAGCCTGCACACAAATGGGACTTTGAAAGATAGCATATTTTAATACTATTTCACTCCTTTGACACGTTTGTGCTCGTCTAATTTTCAGTGCTTCCCCGGCAGATAGGAAGGGCTGGAAAGGTTTTAATCAAAACAGCGATGTGAAATCTGAAATATTCAATTTTGATTTGAAATAATGGGGCAATTCATTCTAGACACTTAATAATGATTTATACATAATGCATGACATAGTAGTGTAAAGTCATGGTGGATCTGTTTCCATCCCCTAGTTTTCCATTTCTAATATATCCACAAAAAAGTGGATTGTTTTCATACAGAGCATTACTCGAGCACCTTCACTGTGTCTACAGGGTGGTTTTGAACCGGGTGATTCATTGGTTCTGTGTAAACATGAGTAATCAGTGTTCCACATGTGTGGGGGCTTTCTAGCTGCGCCCCCCTGCCTTCAAAATCTCTCCTCAGGACTCTCTTCATTCCACATCAGCCAGGGCTCAAATCACATGTCCCCTCTCAGCCTGACACTCCGTCGGTATGTTTGCACATCTTTGAAAGCTAACAGCGTGCTTTAATTAATTGTCCAGCTTTCCTCAGAAACAATGTCCTAATTCTGCCATTTAGCAGGAGCGTATCATAGTTTGTTATCTCCCCAGCCAGATTTCTGTAAATAGTCATATTAAAAAGTTTAATCTCTTCAATGGAAAATGAAGTGCAGCTGAAAAGCCTGTCATGTGCTGAGATAAATATTATCTATAAGCTAAAACCTTCACTCTCTCCCTCTACCCCCCTCTGTCTTCCTCCTGCCCCCACCCCCTTTCTCTGACTTAATGAATATGTTCAGAAGATTTCAGAGGAATGCTTAATCCCAAAACACAACAATCTAATAATGTGGAGGACCTGTCTCAGTGTTCTAGCTGACAACAGCACTGTAGGCTACAGTTTCCCCAGCTGAGGTTTGCCTTGCTTCTGGATATGAGCGCTTGCAGCCTAGAAAGACATTTTAAGCGACAGTAAAAAGAAAGAAATTACCTTTTCAAGGGTTTGTTCACCCAAATTAAAAACGAACACATTTTCTAACTTACCTTCTAATTGTATAGTTTTGGTTTTATTTGACCAGGTTTTTAGATATCTGTCTCTGTATGTGAGATATCTGCCTCTAAGTGCTAAAAAATGCAGTAAACATTGACCTCACAGTTTTCATTGGAACTACAGAAAGAATAGCATCCTCTGCCGATTATCCAGAGTAATGTGGACACTGATTTTGGAAGGACATGTTGCTGCTGAATTTATTTATGTAATTTTTCAATGCTGTGAGGACCACAAACTGACTCCCAATCACCGTTATTGTACCAGTTTTGTCTTTATTTGTATATGTTTTTTGTAAAACTGGTAAACTGACCCTTTATTATCTTGGGCCTTTTTCATGTCAAAATACTATTAAGCCTATTTTTAAATTCCAGTGAAGATTCCAGTTTTAAAAAATGTGTATACTTTTGAACAATCTACTTTTTCACTTTATGTCCTACCCAGCATCCAGTTTCAATTACACACTGTTATGCAACACACCACTGAAATAGTCTTTGAGATGTTACGCACCCCATCCAAAGTGCACATCATTTCTTATGTTGCATAATGCCCTGACATTTAAGTCCAGAATAACTCATGTATACATGCACCAAAGCTTTTTCTTCTCTCGCAGCAAGCATTTAAAAGTCTCCTCTATCTCTGTTTTGTCCAGGTGGCCAACTGTGGTGCACCACCACCAAGAACATGATGGAGGGCGAGGAACTGGTGGCGTTTGCAGTGGACTTTGACTCGCGTCTGCAGACCATGAACCACATGTCTCTGAGCGAGGGCATGTACCCAGCCAGGCTGCTGGACAGCATCCAGCTCCTGCCGCAGCAGGCCGCAATGGCTTCCATTCTGCCCACTGCCATCGTCAACAGTGAGCGTCCGCACACCAACACGAGCGCACGTACACAGAGCTGGAACAAGAAATGCTTTTGTTTAGACATTCACAATAACACACTCATGCTCTTTCTCCCTTTCTGTCTCACTCTCTCTCTCACACACACACACACACACACACCAGTCCACAGCCTGCACTCAGTCACCTGCTTAACAAGGAGCGTCGTCTCCGCCGGGCGTAGATTAACCCAGATGAGTCTCTGCACTGGAGATAAGAGCCATCGACCTTCAAGTTTTGGGTTCACATAAACACACTGAGGCTCGAACTAACGTGTTAATTGCAAAATACACGCCTCATGCAAATAGTGTGTTTGTTTACTTAGCGAGGGCTATCTGGGTTCAGCTCAACAGGGAGGCTTCTGTAAGCAGATGGTCCAGTGTTCTTGTTTGCCCTTGAGAAAGGGCACCAACCCAGTGGTAGCAACACAGCGATATGCAGCAGCTGAGGATTTGGTGGAAAAGCCTTTTAACACAGGCTTTGAGAGTCAGAACTGTAGAAGTATAGAAGTGTAGAAGAGTATGTGTGCATGCATGTGTGCAAGCTCTTTATATCTTTATACTTATGCATAAATATGAAAGTCCTGTGTATATCCTCATACCATGTCCCCTCCTGTGTCCCCTTCCCTTGTCCCCTCCAGAGGACATCTTTCCCTGCAAGGCATGTGGAATCTGGTTTCGGAGCGAGAGGAACCTGCAGGCCCATCTGATGTACTATTGCAGCGGGCGACAGAGGGAGCCAGAGACGGTCGTGGAGGAAAATGACACGGGTCCCCACCAAGCCTCCAGCATCTGCCCCTTCCCACAGTGCAACAAGAGCTTCTCCGGAGCCAGGGCCCTGGAAATGCACTTGAGCACCTCACACAGTGGTGAGTGGCAATGTCAAGGATCAGAGGGTCTGTGCAGAAACTAAATTTTGAATACAAAATATATTTCTTTAAATTATACTGATCTCTTGAAGATGGTTCAATACATTTTTTAAAGAAAGGGGGGCCGGAAATGTGTTGAGAAAATGACACAGGGATAGTTTTTTACACAGGTTTGAAAAAATGACTGTCATTTCTTTTCAGAAATATACATATTCTGCTGTCAGCTAGCATAGTTGACAGTTTATCCGTTAGCAAAAAAAGTATAGTGGATGGGGAAAAAGCTTGGCATAATGCATGAGTGTTTGATGGTTTCTACAGTTAACTCTAAAGTAGAAGTGGGAGGCAAGATTCTGAGCATTTCTCCCTTTTATCTCCTTCACAGGTGTCAAAATGGAAGAGAGCCTCCCTCCTGGCACCAGCTTGAAATGCACAATCTGTAACTACACGGCAGATTCTCTTATTACATTCCAGCATCACATCATGTCTCACCTGTCACAGGCGGCCTTCAGATGCAATCACTGCCATATCAGCTTCCAGAGCCACAGGGAACTCTTACAGCATCAGGACTTACATGGGCACGGCAGCAAACTTCACAGGGAAGGCGACGGCACCGAGCATTCCCCCAGGGGGCCTGAGGAAAGCCTCCAGCAGCAGCAGCAGCAGCAGCAGGCCCGCGCTGAGCTGGCCAACAGGAAGGATGCTCTGCTGGGAAGTCCCAAAGGTGCCCTCAACAAGGAGACCAGCACAGACGGAGAGACTGACAAAGCTGAGAAGAAGCCCATGCTGTCTGTTCAGAAGGGAGAAGCCCACCCAGGCAGCAAAGCCAGTTTTTCATACACTAGGATCAAGTCTGAGCCCTCCAGCCCCCGGCTGGCCTCCTCCCCTGTGCAGCATAACATGCCTACATTTCCCATGGGCCCCTTCTTGTCTCAGTTTGCTTTCTCCCAAGACATTTCAGTAGTCCCGCAGGCTTCTGAGATTCTGGCTAAAATGTCAGAGTTAGTTCACCGGAGGCTGCGCCATGGAGGGAACAGCTACCCCCCTGTCATCTACAGTCCTCTTATGCCCAAAGGGGCCACCTGTTTCGAATGCAATATCACTTTCAGCAACCTGGACAACTATTTGGTCCACAAAAAGCACTACTGTAACAGCCGCTGGCAACACATGGCAAAGTCTCCTGACTTCTCCGCCCTGTCAGATAAGGTCCCTGAGGCAGTGAGCCCCAACAGCGGTCACAGTTCTGTTAGCATGTTGGCTGGCTGCCACCCTACAGAGGCTGACAACCACCTCATGCAGTCAGCCTGTCTGAACTCCAATGTGCTGGACATGATCAATGCTGGGTCTAAAGGACCTGATAAGGATCTAGCAGGACAGGTGAAGAAGGTCTCTACCCCAACTGGGGCTGAGGAGAGGCTGAACGGGAAGCAGATGGAGGGGAAAAGCCCCAGTACAGGTTTGGTGGAAAGTGACAATGACCCAAACAAGACAACCTGCGAGGCCTGCAATATCACCTTCAGCCGTCATGAGACCTACATGGTCCACAAGCAGTACTACTGCGCCACCCGTCATGACCCCCCCATGAAACGCATGTCCACTAACAAGGTACCCTCCATGCAGAGAACCATGAGGACCCGCAAGCGCAGGAAGATGTATGAGATGTGTCTCCCTGACCAAGACCACCAGAGGTCCCATATGGGTCAGCCAGGTTTCCTCGGGGTTCCTCCTATGAACCCTTGTACATCACAGGAAGCTGTAGAGAGCCTAGCAGAGCGCTTCCACCCCCGCTGTGACATCTTCCCAGGTATGGTACCCAAACACCTGGAGGCCTCTCTGACTGTCACTAAACCTATTCTGGCTCCCAAATGCAATACAGTGGAGCAACAGGAGCTGGACGCTCCCATTGATCTCAGCAAAAAGTGTTCGCCAGTCCCTGACAAGACATGTAGCTCCCCCAAAAGACTGTTGGACTATCATGAATGTGCAGTGTGCAAGATAAGTTTTAACAAAGTGGAGAACTACCTGGCGCACAAACAGAACTTTTGCCCTGCAACCGCCGCTGTCGCCGCTGCTGCAGCTCAGCAACAACAGCAGCCACAACAGCAGCAACAACACAATGAGACTGGCAGCCTGGAGCTGACCATGTTTCCAGATGTGAAGAGTGACGGCAATAACAACCCTGATGACATGTACGATAAGAGCCCAGGCAAATGCGAGAAGAACAGCAATGGGAAAGTAATGGTGCAGAATGGAGGCATGTTCCCCCCTCACCTGGGGCCTGTGTCGGGACTCAAGCCTTTTGCTGAGCCCCAACTCATCCCATCAAAAGATGAGAACAAGAATATGTTTCTGCCCCACTGCCTTTATCCTGGAGCAATAAAGAAGGTGAAAGGTCCTGAGCAAATATCGCCGTATTTTGGGATAAAGCCAACCGATTATGTGACTGGTGGAGCAGTGATGCAGGGAGAGGCCAGCGAACAGGAGCAGAGCATTAATGGAGGAGGAGGCACAGGAGGAGAGACAGGAACAACCAGAGAGCAGGCCCAGCAGCCTGCTGCTAATGGCTGCCCCCACCCTGGTAAGGAGCCCCTTCCCCTACTGCCCAAAAACCGGGGCATGGTCATCGTCAATGGGGGGCACAAGCCCGAGGAGCGTTCAGGCACAGCTCCACCGCAGCAGGAAAACCAGCCCCAGCCGGATGGCCAACCTCCCATTCCCTCACCTACATGGGCCACTGAGAATCAGGCCGACTCCAACGAGAACATGTCGCCTTCCTCCAAGTCTCCGAACGAGGAGGCGGCACCCACAGCCAACAAAGGTGTGAACGGCTCTGGAAGTGGCAAGTACTGCCGCCTCTGTGATATCCAGTTCAACAACCTTTCAAACTTTATTACCCATAAGAAGTTTTACTGTTCATCACATGCTGCAGAGCATGTAAAATAAGTTGAGAAGAATAATATGTTGTTCTTCTCCCGCCCACACCCCCAACCCCAACTTTTCCCCCTTTTTTCTCCTTTGTTTTGGTACACTGTTGTGTCTGGAATAGTGCATCACGCAGTGCTAAATGCTGCTTGTGGACAATCAAGAGAAGCTTCTTCTTTCATCGTTTTAAGACTTAAAAATGCAAAACCATTGGTTAAAAAAGAAAAGGAAAAGAAAAATGAATCAAGAATAATATTGGTGCCACTTTCACATTAATTTATTTTACAATCAGTATTAATAGGAGTAGTGATCTTAATTTAAATTCAAAATGAAATTTATATCAGAGTTGTTTGTAATGTTATTGTATAGTCATTCTTGTGTAGCACACATATTGTTTACACTGTAATGTAGGCTCAATGAAACAATAGACAATACAAAAATGAGATGCATTTTAAACACAAAAATAGCTACTGAGGCACTTGTGTATTCTTATTTGCTGTACCAGTTTCTGTATATGCCCAAAATGTCACTTGCAGATTGCTATTAATGACTTGTTTGCCTTAAAAATCACCATTTGGGGGTGATAACCAGGCACAACCCTGCATCTCACATTTTGCCATATACACATGGCTTTGCATACATATGTGGCTGTTTGTCCCTGTCTCTTTTCTTCAACTCAGATGTGGATGTTTTCATGAGGATGGCAGCATTCTTGTATAGTACTCGTATTTCTGTTTGATGATACACTTTGGTCTCCCTTTTTGAAATTTGCTCTCAATGCAATACTTTGTAAATTAGGGAACATTACTGAAAGCAGTATTATGAAATGGGGACTGTGCATATAATTATTTGTAACCCCATAGGGAAAAAAAAGAAGTTGTACAAGAATTAAGTTTATTGCTGATGAATAAGATGGGTGGGAGGTCAGTGGGGATACTGATGTAAAATGATCATTCCAATGTCCTGATTATGGGAGAAAATGTTTCTTAAAACGTTGTTGCTATGCATGTATATGGATGGAATTAAATTCCAGATCTGTTGGAAATTTTTATTTTGATGTGGTGTCATAATTAAACTTAAATCCTCAGGATAAACCAATGTTGTCTGGTCTTTCTTTCACACTGCTGTATACCCATCAAAACAACTCATGTTTGCCACAGACATAAGTAGTATATAAAGATGTATTTACAAAATGCTTTGCAGGCCAGACTCATCTTTTTGCAAATTATAAACTTAATCAAATCAACGTAAGTCCAAAAATAGGTCTAGGTCTACGTCTGGCTGGGATGTAACTCAATTATATGCAAGTAACAAATGACAAGCTGATGCAACAGAGTCAGAGGAACTCAATGTACCTTTCCCCCTGTGGCTATAACATGGCAGAATATTAAGACAGAAGGAGATTTAAAAAAAAAGTATCAGGTTGAGCAATGACGTGTGTGGCCTTTACATTGATAAGGAGTAATGTATTAATTTTTGGCACTGGGCAGTCATGTAAAGAGACTGAAATAACAATTTGAAAGATAAGATTTTCTGAAAAAAAGGAAATACTTCATCACACCGAGTACCCTCCAGTTATTTTCAATTAAAGAGCTTCCAATGACGCCGAGCTGTGCAAAAATATGTTTAAAAATTGACTTCTTGATGAACCTTATCAGACATGCAGACAATCTCTACAGACTGCTGCAGGGAAAGGTAAAAAGATAACTTGAATATTTTATTGAATATTTAAAACATATTCAATGATTACTCTGTCTGGGGTGTAGTTACATGGTGGCCATGGGTCACTCGCTCTGCTGTTTGGCTTGTCGCTGGTTGACTAGCTTCCTCAGGTGCTGGCTGATGGCAGATGGCTTCTTGTAGATCATTCGCCGGTCTGCTTCTTTTATGTGAATGTGATTGGCTGATGGATAGGACTCCTCCAGAAACTTCTTTTGAAGCTTAGCTACCATCTGGTGCGGGAAAAAGATGATTTATTATGGGTTTTACACAACCGTTACTACAGTATTGTTCTGTCACTGTACAAGAGTCAATAATGCATCATAGAGCTGTGCTATGGTAAACATTCTCACCTGGTTTAGGTGTTCGGGTATTTGCTGGTCAAAAGAATCCCCAGTGATCACACTCACTGATGTCCTGCTGGAGAGGGGCTTAAACTTTGTGATATCCCTTTAAAAACAACCAGAACAAATAATAATGAGTAAATACTCATTTTGTGTAATTCTCCCATTAAACATGCAAATTGCAGACCCATGCAGAAAATGATGAAAAAAGGGCGTTCTAGGTGTGTGCCATACCTAACTTGAGCTGCGCTTTCATTCAAAAAGTAATGCTCATCCACAGCACTGCTCTGGTGGGAAGGGTTACTTAGTAGGTATTTCTAAAAAGGGACAGAGATAGGGAAAATCAACCAGTCACAAAATCTAAAATGAACCCTTTTGCCTAACTTCACATAGCTCCCATCCCATCACCACATACATACTTTATGCACACCCAAAAAACTAAGCATAGCTTTTTTTACTTTTTGTTTGTCTGCAACCACCCCAGATCCCTGCAACATAATCAAACACTTGGGCAGACAGAATATTAAACAGTTTGTGTGTATTATAAGCAACATATTTACATTGCTCAACCTTATTTAGAACAGCATCAATACATATAATTTATAATAACTGCAATCCTCCGATGCCAAGAAAGATGTAATACCCAACTTCTTAGTTCCATCCAAACTTTACATTTCCAAGATGATTTGGAAAAGATGGAAAAATGAAGTGCAACTATTACTATAGTAAGCCAATTTGAATGCAGTGAAGTCACTGCCCAACTCTTCAATGAAGCCACTCCAGACAGAATACTGATACGACATTGAAAATCTCAGTATTGGCTCTCTGATTCTCCCACTAAGGGCAGGGAAAGTTCACCACGCTACCAGAATAGATGTGAATTCTCAAAATCGAGCAGATTTCCCCTTTAACTGTATCTATCACCCACATGTGATGAGACCAGATAGCTTTGGTGCCGTTAACATAGCGGCAAACAATTCTGCTCCAGTTCAATTAAGCAGTGGTTACAGAACATGCCCTTGAGAAATGGACTGCATGCTCTATTGAGTCCGGCAAGCTTGTGAATGTGTGTGCATGTTGTAACCTTCACTAGCCCGTCTACAAAACCTTTCTCTGTCCTTGGAGATTTCAAGCACAATGATGTCCTTATCTCCTTGGCAACAACTGCAATACTTGAAAAGCTGAAATAGGTCCCTCATCACTACTGCCATCAAATAGTGGGTGGCTGGCAAGAGAGAACAAGGCGTCTTAATGAACTGTTCGCATTCATCCCAGAGCAGGAGTCATCGCATCACACAGACAGCTGTAGAAAAATGTTAAGGCTGAACGGATGTTAGAAATGTCGCAGAGGGTCACTAAAAGTGTAAGTTGTTTCTCTAGGCAAAAAAATGAAGTAGGACTGTATGGTGTAAATGCAATAAACAGCTACTAAATTAGCCTTTCCGCAGTAATCTCTCTTTCTCTTCCCCTAATGCTCCCTACATGAGTGTTTGTTTCCCTGCTATAATAAGGTGTCAGTCTACATTGAGCATTATCCCATGTTACCAAAGATATTGGTTGTTGTTCATCACCAGAATCCATTACTATCCCTCTGCCCAAGATGTTTTCCATAGCAAGAAAAAATGACTACAGGACTTCATGACAGGCAGTGTCACTGCTGTATGTGTGTTTTTCTAAAAAACAGATTCACAGCAGATCTGAGTACGGACAAGTACAAAATAAAAAGCCTCCACTGTGGAGAAACCTCATCTGGAATACACAGTAAAAAGCTTGTAGCTTATATTAACAGCCTTTTCCTCACAAACTATATGACCTGTCAAAAGGCTGAGTTCACAATATAACAGGCATCACCAGATAGAGTGCCAGCGCAGCGCCATGTCACCTCCAGAAACGGGTTCAATTTTCATTTATTTTACAATGACGTCTGGTGTCATATCATGCCAAAATCACAGTCTCTGACGATATGAAGACAAACACTTCTGCAACATCAAAATCATCCACTCGTATCTCTGCTGAGGAGACATGATTATTCTCACACTAGCACCATCCTGTGGCTGTATAGGAAAGATGGGAGGAGAGTATTTAAAATGCCTGAAACATATCACCTTTTCCTCCATATTTCTAATTAGGTTAACAAAAGCCCAGAAATTGTCTGAGCAGAGGAACAGAGCCTAAGTCTATGGTATGATAGCACCTTTCTACTCTGATGACTAGTTATATTTACCCCTAAATCACCTCTAGATTTCTGCAGCATTTTACTTTTTATTTTTTGAATGGTAATTCTTTGAAGTGAATTGAATTGAGTGTGGGTGTGCATTAGCCTGACCTGGCGCTGGATGACCTCCTCTGAAACATTTTCGCCTTTAATAGTCGGTTCAATCGCCCCAAGGATAATCAGCATGCGGCTCAGCCCTGTAGCTGCTGAAAACTGCCTGGCTTGGAGTGAGGGCAACAGCTTACCATACCTGAACAAACACACAACAGTCAAACCCATAAAACTTTAGCAGGATACAGTAGTCTAACAGTATAACCACTTAAACAACATTTTTTTTAAAGATGCAATCATTGTTTTTTGGCCATTTGGGCAAGGAATGGAATAACCATTAATAAGTTCATTTGGAGTTTCCGCCCACTTTTTAGCTCTTTTTGTCCACCAACTCCTAAAAAGGAGATTATTTTGCTCTTTAGCTTGTAAAATGTTTCACTGTGTTCACCGGCTAGTCCCTAGCAATATTTGTTTGTGGCACAGTAACGTAAAGTTTATCAGAACTTTTTCACTGAAAAAAGCCCTATTATGCTACTGTCGGAAGCAAAGCTAAAGAAAGTTTGTGGGCCATAAATCCAAAATAATTAATAGTGTTATAAGATGTTACAAGTCACCAAAGAGACCAACAGACTGCAGAATTGGGTGATAACTCTCTGTAGGTTTATCACTACCAGCAACCCTTTTTCAAATTACACTTGTCATTTGATCAAATGTTAACAAAATAATAATTGATTGGTGCAGCTTTCAAGTATAACAATCAATGCCAGAGAAAGTTTCTATTATTGGTTTACCAATAGTCTGCAATTGTCAAAAGTAAGGCAGCTGTAATTGATCAAGTTTGTCTAAATTTGTGGTGCAACAACATGCTAAAGTTCTCAATGGCTCTATTACAATAAGAGGGATTTTATGATCACAATAACAGTGGATAATGCAAAGTCATACGTAGTATTTGCCTTCCTCCGTTCTCTTTAAACCCCAAATCCAAAACTTTTTCTTCAAAAACATTTGCTTGGGAAATGAGAAATACACTTTTTTTGGCAGATGAGAGAAGAAGAGCTGTGGGATTTTGTAACTCACGAGGCCCAATCGGTCTCAGCTCACTGGTGCTCTGAATTGGCTGGTCTCAGCCTGTGGAGCCCAATCAATAGTGCCGTGCGCCTGCTGCTGCCGCCATTGCCGCACCGCGCAGCCTGCCCCTACATGCAGCCAAAACACTGTCGATCAGCCCCCCTGCACCAGGAAACACTCGCCGTCTTAGTCTTACTCCTGATCTGGGCGAGACTTATAGCACTGCACCTCTGTGTCCTATCAGATTCTCTCTGGTATATTCCATTTTACTGTAAATTTCAATACCTGATAAAAGACTACGAATCACCTTTATAAAAGATAAATAGGACCAGCAAATGAACAAAAAATGTTGTGCTACGCTAGTGGCGTGGCACCATTGATTGCAATGTTGTTCTGCTGGTCGGTCTGTCGACTGGGCCATCATTTTGGTTCAGCCTGAAATATCTTAACTTCTACTGAATGGATTGACAGAAAATGTTGTGCAGACTTTCACGGTGCCCAGAGGAAGACTCCTAATGACTTTGGTGATCCCCTGATTTTTCCTTGAATGCCCTTGAGAGGTTGACATTTGTGTTTTTTAAGTAAAATGTATCAACAGCTATTGGATGGATTCATGTTAATGATGTTAAGTTTGGTGATTTAATTTGTTGTGTTTCTAAGATTTTTTTAATTTGTTGTTGGCATTTTGCTTTTATTTCATAGTGGCAGTACAGACAGTGTTAATTAACAAATGTCAGCATGGCAATATGCTAAACTAACACAGTGAACATGGTAAACATGACTTGCTAAACGTCAGCATGTTAGCATTGTCATTGTGAACATTTTTCCATGCTGAAATTAGCCTTTAGCAGCCTCACAGAGCTGCTAGCGTGGCTGTAGACTCAGTTTACCAACATTTCTTTCAATTGACTATTCAGTTAATTGACTAATCGTTTCAGCACTAAAACGTACTAATACTTGAGTTGTAACAGTATCTTACGTCTCAGCACAAGCCACTATACTGTATTTAACAACAGGCAGGCTTCTGCGCTGCTTCACTGCCATTATACTGATCATATCAAACCTACATCATAAACATGCACTTTTCATGTGTAAAATAACCTATTTCACCTGTTGTTGATATAACATGCCGCTACCCAAAGAACTGCAGCTTGAAATATCAAGCTCTGCTCCGGCAAAGCATGTCAGCACTGATTGGTCAGATAAAGCTGATACAAACAGCGGAGAATGGTTGTTCAGCTGCTACAAATGGCTGTGTAAAGATAACATATCATGGCAGTACCTACCAGACAATAATAGATAAGGATAGAAGGGCGAAAAGAAACAAGCCGCTATTCTAATTTTCAGACTTCAGGAGATAGAAAAAAACTTTTTAAATCAGACCTCCGGAGAGCGACATTTTGACATTTTCATCTTCCTTGCCACAGTTTTCCCCTGAAGTCATTCTGGCACCACAATTTAGAACTGACTCTTCGACCTGGCTCTTAAGGGACTTCTCAGTCTCTGCACATTTTCCACCTGTCACCCTTTTCTTACCCCTTGATTCCAAAAATAAAGAGGGAAAAAAACCTCTCTCCCTATCAGCCCCCTAGTTCAAATCTGGTCAAATCATTCCTGGGTCTGGCATTGAACATTATTTCAAGGATTCTCCAGCCACCTGTCTTATTCCCTCCTCTTTTTTCCATTTTTAATTCTGCCCCGGAGTGAGGATTATGCGAAGCAAGGCATGCGTGTCAAAGGGAAATTTAGTGGGTAAAGACAGCCAAGATTGGCGGGATGAATTAAACAGATAACGGGAGGAGACGAAGTGGGGGAACCATGTAGAGCAAAACGCCTCACCGATGTTGGTCATTTCAGAGGGGCTCTTTTTTTTTCCTCCCCACAGGAGCGAGGAGGCAATATCTAAATTAATAAAGTGATGAAATGAGTTTGTGCCGTGGACTTTCTGCTGTTTGACTTTCCCATCTGGATTAGTGCAGGCTGAATGGACGCTCTGTTACTTTTGTTACAACTGCGCAATTCACTGTTGGAATTTGGCCCTGTAGTGATAAGGCTCCCCTCCTCCTCCTCATTACCATCTCATTTCATATGCAGGGCCTCTGTTACCTGAGAGCCTGCTCGCACACAAAACACGAACTATTACACGAGCTTCTGCCAAACTATTGCAATGAGCAGAGAACATTTAAACATGGACTATTACATGAGGCTCAACGAACTATTACGCCGAAGGAACGTATTTAAAGAAAGACCGGTTACTGCAAGACTTCCAGAGACTATCTAATAAGCTAAAAAAAGAGCTTATGTACGTGGACAGGTACTTGATGAGGCCTCTGTCATGCAGAACTGTCAAGAATTCTTATCAAGATTCATCACAGCAAAAAAGTCTAAACTGTAGCTCGACAGAGATTTGACACGAGGCTGAAATCAAATCTACATTTGTAGAGCATAAGTCAGAAATAGTTTTACACAGAAAAATGGGGCCTTAAAGTAGTAAACGTGTTGAATTCAAGACAAAACTGTAAAATGTGTAAAACACTACATAACAATGTATGAGTGACGTTTCTGAAAGCGACTCAACCGACCAATTACCACCCTTAGCCACAGAAAATGTCTAGAGTGCCATGCTTGTAGTACTACACTTTGACTTATTTGATTGAAGATTATACAAGTATTTATTGTGCTGGTCTGCTGCAAGTCATCTGCATTTTTGCAATTTTTACATCAAGGACTACAAATAAAAAAGTCTTGGACTTTTATTGTCTTACTCAACATTTTTGTGTGATTTGTCCTTCTTCACGTAATGCCAACTAAACTTAACTACACTAAAACACTTGAAACAGGAGCTTCTGAGTTCTGTTGAAGACCTATTAACAATTGTTGTACTGTTGTGTCAAACGTCACAGCTAAACAGAAGAGACGAGTCCATGATCGAGTTGAGGGGTCGTGGTTAGCTCAGTCATCGTCTTGCATAGCCAGACCTATCTTCACACTTTGTTTTAGCGCTGTGTGCCAGCGACTTTAGATGAGAGCGTTAGTAAGTTTTAAGGATATAGATGAAAGCAAGTTAGGTTGACGTACCCTCGCTGCCATGAGGGTACTTTAGGTAAATGTTGTTTAAACTTTCGTGATTTCAAACGTGATTGAAAGCCGTGGTGGAGCCAATTTATCTTAGAATATGGAAAGTAAACCACAGGAACCAGCTTCTTTATTTCAAAAATAGCGATGAAAGAAATGCTGAATGTGCACTGACGGGACGTCATGATTTCAGCTGCCTATTACGCCTTCTCAATTACAGGAAGTTAATGAACCGTAACCTTGAGCTTCCTGCAACCTGAACCTGTAAGAACAGGCAAGGTCGAATTTCTAGTTTCTTAAAAGACAACACTGTATGGCAAAACCAGGACCAACATCATCATTTTTGATGAGTATGCTGTGAGAGTGCATTTGTGGGACAGACAACTATGGAAAGTGGCACTAATATTGATTTTCTTTTACATTTACAGGTGACTTTTAAACATAAATTAACAGAAGATCCAGCAGCTAATATACAGTATGTTTTACATTGACAAACATTTTAAAAGGCAAAAAATATCAGTCTGTCACAAATCTGAACACTGCTCTACTTTTCAGTATTCCATAAACAGAGAAAACATTTCAGTCAGACCGAGATAAAGTGACATTTTCATCACCCTTGCCATGATTGTTTAATGCAGGCTTTATCTGTGACACAGTCATACACACAGTTGCAACTCAGCTCAACTCAACTTTACATTGTCATCTGATCTTTATGAAACACACACAGCCAACCAAACAACACTACCGTTAGGTCAGAGTATAAAATCATACATAGTTATTGTATGATATATCATGGTCCTGTATTGTGCAGTATGAAGCAACATATTGTTCACATACAAGCAGGTTTATAGTAACTTGCTTTGGGACACAGACACTACAGTGTGTGTCTCTTTTGCTCATTTCAAGAATAAAAATAAGAGCATCTCTAAATTAAAAGGGAAATACAAATACACACAATGCATCATCCATTAAACCACATGTCTTGTTTGTATACCTTCAATATTTAATATTGTGTTTTTATATTTGTCGTTTTGTGGTAGCAACACCCCAGTTTCCCCATGGGCATCATCAAACTTGCTTCATATTTATGCTTTATTCTATGCAAAGCAAACGATGAACTCGCTCTATTCCATGATACAGAAAATGCATTCTGGTTGCATTTGGTTTAATTATCTGACTGGTATCTGATCTAAGCTATGCTGATTCTGCTTTTGTGAATACTCAAGGACAGATGAAAAATGTATTCTAACTTATTATACATTCCATTTTAGTACCATGTCTTTTTAATTGCCATTTAGTTTCACTTCAAATTCATTCATTCATTCATTTACTATTTGAACTGCTGGACAAATCTGAGAGAATTCAGTTCAGAAGTCTGGAAGCAGGCTACTTTATTACACTTACTGCCAAATGGAGACCAATCATACTGTATGTATCATTGAAATGGGGTTGAGGAAACACTTGTGAAAGTACACTACCGTTCAAAAGTTTGGGGTCACATTGAAATGTCCTTATTTTTGAAGGAAAAGCACTGTACTTTTCAATGAAGATGACTTTAAACTAGTCTTAACTTTAAAGAAATA
>JAVQJL010069047.1:0-24311 GCA_036024295.1 Nannoperca obscura
AGGACCAAAACCTCACGCCATAAAAACAGTTTCTTCCCTTCCGCAACCAGCCTCATAAACATGGCTCGGGACCCCCGATGACTCTGACACTGGTTCATCCATAACCCCCCACACACACACACTACAAGTTATATTAACGTTGTCTAAATGCTTCATTGCACAGCTCTTCTTGTTCTTTTATTATTATTGTATACTGTATATTTTGCTTTTATTTAAATCTTTTTTTTATTTTTCTGTATATGTATATATTGCTCTTGTTGGCCCCCACGCACCAAAACAAATTCCTTGTATGTGAATTCATACTTGGCAATAAACCATTCTGATTCTGATTCTGATGCAGTGGAGCATGTGGAGCTCTGGTGGCCCCCACCATTACTAAATAGATTGGAACAATGTTTGTCATATTCTCTAATGTGAAATCTTTTCTAGTGAATTTCTAGACAATTTCTCATTTTTGCTCGGGGCCCCTGGAGCCCCTCTAATACCCCGCTTTGAGAACCAAAAGATTAAATAGCGCTAATTGAACAGGTTTTTAATTCACACTTTAATTCAATGTCATGAGAAGCCGGTGCTGCTGATTTTGAAGACTGCTGTATTGTGCATGTATTTTGCACGGCCAGTGTCAACACCTTCGATGTCAGGTTAAGAGCTCTGAGAGTGGACACACAGAATTTAGATTCAGCAAGTGATTCCTCAAGCAGAATTTGTAAGCACAGCAGATGTAAAAAACTGAGCTGGGGGGAAAAGGGATATAACTAATTTAACATAACTGCTTAAGGACAGGTTTAAGAGCTACAAGTTATTTTTTATTCATCAGAGACAGCGAGTGAGAAATGTTTACTGAAATGTAAGGCTAACATTTTAACACACGCTAGAATTTTAATCAAACAGTGACCTGGACCAAAAAAAAAACCTGCTTTCTTTTGTTCCCTTTTAATGCTGTATAATGTCTTTTGGACATAATATAGCATAGCAGAGACGATTATACCAGTCACGCGGTCCTTCTTTCTCTCAAAGCCTATGCAGCCTAATAAAAGAATTGATTACGCTGGGCATTGCTCAATCTGCCAGCATGCTCCAGGGTAGGAAAAAGGGAGGTTTTCATAGACCACAGTGCACACTGTAAAACAATATAGACCCAAGTCAAGTCGGCCAGAAGCTTCTTATAGTGGAATAAGTGCACCGACAACATCCCCCCACCCCCCGACAGAAAAATAAACCCATAGGTAACTTAAAGTGTAGCGATGTTCATGAAATAACTTGTCCTTTTTTTATTTTTATTTATTTTAAATGGGGCAACGTTCCAGCATTTAATTGGAAATTGACTTAGTAATGATTTCCCAGGTCACAGATGAAGTTTTGTTTGACACAGTTCAGATTAGATTATAAATCAATGGCTTGTTAGTGGGAGGTGCAAGTAGAAAAACCAATATGAACACTAAAGCCCAGAATGCATTCCTGTGTTTTAGTTTTCTGTCTCATTTTGCCACTTTTCAGTTTTCTCTCTGGGTTTGAATGCTCAGCGACTTCCCCATTGTCAAAAACAGTAAGTGTGTTTGAATTAAACATGCCACAACAACGAGGCCCGTTTGTGACTGGGACTTTGTACACGGCATGATCACTGAAGTCATGCAAATCCAGTGCAGTCAATGTTATGGCGGCCTAATTTGTAAAGCATTTGTTTTCCTGCGTTAAAATCAATATGACTAAGATTCCAACTGTATGCTCAGCAGATATGCACATTATACCCCCAAGTCCTAGACAATATTATTGATGGATTTCAGGGTTATTTTGGAGCAGACAGTACACTGAGGCATGTGCTCCGTTCACAAATTGGTTCATTTTCAGAGCTTTTTCAACTTTTGTTACTCGTGTGTATTTGGAGAAGCTGCACACGCGGCGAGGACACATAACCAACAGTTCAATGTATTTCTTTTAATCATATTCATAACTTTTTGCAGCAATTTCAGTTTTTCTACGAATGCCGCAATGTTTCATTCAGCGTCAGAATATCTGCTCTTATATTAGACAAATTCCAAGAGTCCATGAAAAAAGAAGTTCAAAGACTAAGTTCTAAAATAAATTACATTTGAGGAATAATGATGCAGGGATTATTAAGAAAATTCTCAATTTAAATGAAAATGGTTGTATTAGGTAAATACAACAGTTCTGTGAACTAGTAAAAGCAGATTGTTAAACCCAGGAATAAACACTGAAGCCAGTGAAATCAGAAATCATGGCCAGACTACGGACCGACCTGCAACATGTATTCATCTTGAAAAGGCGGCGTGTTCTCTACACACAAACAAACTGTACTAAGTCACTCAGACAGAGGAGACGGGAGAAGGCCGACATCTTGTCATGTTCAGGAGATTAACAAAAGGAGCTGACAGCTCCATCTCCACAGGTAGAAACATTCATCAACAGTCACAACAGAAATGTCACTTATTTGTTTTTTTCTTTCAGTGTCCACACACATCTTCAGCTAGGACAGCAGAGGTAACAGAAATCACAGCCCTGTTCCACATCACTGCAATAACACGGAGTAACCCGCTGTCATGAACCACACGTCTGTGGCTATCATCATCCATTCATCTGCCACCTGATAGAAAGTTTCAGAAAAATGACGCTCATCACAATTTCCCAAGGTGATAATAAAAGATAGCCAATCACATAAGACGAAGAAAAGCAGAAAACTCTCACATGTGAAGCAGGAAGTGAGACATGCTTGGTATTTATTTCTTGAAAAATCAACTCTTAACTGATGAAACTAAACTATTGCCCAATCATTTTCTGTTGATTGACTAAAGAATTTAAAATAATAAATTAATAATTTCTGCTCAAACTATCCCCATCACTCCGGCTGCACGTCGACGTTGAACTCACAACGGAGAGTTAAAAAAATAATAATAATAAAACATTGATGCAGCAGAACCAAAGACCTCCTCTTTTCTATTCCATGTATTTTGCTTCTTTGTCTAAACAGGGCACCTACATGACCCACAATGCAACTCAATTTATCCAATTTCAGAGTCACAAAAGGTTTCATACAACTTTTCTGACTTATGCACTCTCCCCCCTTATATCTGTAAACTTCTGATGTGTTTAATTGGCGCAGTTCCCTTTTAATGCTGTAAAGTTTGTATGGCTTAATTAATCTTAAATCATGCAACACAGCAACGGTGTGCTTTTTGTAAATAAGACTAGTGTTCTCTGGACGCAAGTGACACAGTGAGGACTCATGACAGTGTTTGCAGACTGTGTGGACACTGTTTAAAGTGGGAGATACTGTAGCCACACTCCTACTAGTAATTATGGACTTTCCTTCTGTCTGCAGCTTGTTCTTGCAGCAAACCTCCCATGACATCATCTGACACCTCACTGGAAAAATGTCGCCAACTACCTCAAAGTCAAACACCCAAGATGAATCTACAGGAACACGAAGCTTGTTCAAATACACCTCTGCTTCTGCCACGCTGACAATGAGAAACAGTTGTGAACTTTGAGAGCACCAGCCAGACTCTGAGCTGCAGCAGGAAAAGCAATCCCACAGCTGAAAACGATATTGTGCTGAGAAAGAATTAAGTGTTGGCCGATTGTAGAGGAGGAAGCTGAGGTCGGCTGGCAGACTGGAGCGTGCATGTCTGAGTCCTTTAACAGATTTGTAGCACTGGGAAATCAGAGTGTGTGTGTGTGGGGGGGGGGTACTGCAAGATATGCTGAAAGCTAAAAATCTGGTCATATTTCTTCAGTTTCCACTGCACTGATCGCAGACAAATCCTTCATATGGAGGCGAAGTGTCCACTGGGAAACAGTGCTGATATGCAGAGCAGGACAGCCAACACCTCGGTGCCAGATGGTTTATCTGTTTTGACTTTGCAGTCTGACAAATGACATGACTGTGTTTACAACTAATCTTAAACACAGATTCTTATCTCGCATGTTTAATGCTATCAAAGAAAGCCTTTTCATACGTCTCCTCCTGCAGTCTGAGAACTCAGAGTCTCACCTGCTGGAACAACAATGGTTCTGACGGATACATTATGACCGTATCTGATGCACATATTGAAAGTCACATAATAAAACTCATTCTGTGTAGAAGCTATTTAAGATACAGTGATCACATCAACTGTATAACTGAAAAGACACCATAACATTGAGAAATCAGAGTATTGTACTGTACTGGAGAATCCCACTTCATTACAACTCGGGTGTTATTTTGATAGCTTGGGCCATCACTGCTCTCAAAATTACACTCACCAACTTAATTGCTGAGTTCTGGGAACACGGTGACATTGCCACAACAAAGTGTGACGGGGTGAGATACATGAGCACTCAGACAGGTCGTAAACAAGCACACGAGTGTTTCTCTCTCCCCATGTCCTCCTCCTCTCTTTCCACTCCTGCTTCTCTGTGCTGGACCTCTCTCTCTCTCTCTCTCTCCTGCCTCAGTCCAATAGTTTTGGAACTGGGTCTGTTGTTCGTCCACCAGGAGATTCAGCTCTCTCTCTCTCTCTCTCTCTCTCTCTCTTTCGTGTGCATGTTTACCATGTCTCTCTCTCCCTCTGCATGTTTGTTTCCTCTCTCCTATCTTTGTGAATGGTAGCTCAGCCGTTTCCACATTTTGTGCTAACCGGCTGCACCCTTATTTAGACAGATGTGAGAGTGGCATCAGTCTCTCTCATCTCGTCCCAAGTTCAGTGTGCACTGTTTGACAAATGAACTGGGTTAAAGTATCCATTCAGCAACAATCAGTATATGCAGTGTGTGCAGGTTGACGTGGTTTTCCATGTATTCCTCTTAGAAGAATTAAAAAGAGGCCACCTTCACCTTCTTTCAGTGTCGGGGAGAGGACTTATTAAGAGAGAGATATATTATATATAAGACCAGCAGAACAGAAGGAAAAGGAGTAGTGTGCCACAGTGGGTGCCATCACATCACATGTTTAGTAAAGCCAGACTGACGACAGCGCCAACATCCTCCCAGAAGGTGTCCAAGAAGTGGCCATTCCTCTCGAGCAATGACAAGATATACTGTTGTGCATCTCAATCCATTTTACAGGCGCTCTGCCAACAATGCAAATGTGGAATCTAGCTGGTAAAAACGTTCCCAAGTGTGACTCACAAGACCACAGGCAACACAGAAAGCTATTTCAAATCAAAGGCACTGTGGAATCTGTGTGCGAGGTGCCGCACACGAGAAGTGATTTCGTACCAAACATGGGTGATCGCCTAATGTAGAAAACAGATTGCTTCCCCGCTCAGCGTAGTTACAGAACTCCAAGACGTCAATCAGCACAAGTGCTTGTGTCCCGTCTCTCTTACAGTCAACGAGGAAACTCTTTGCTCTTATGAACATATTCTGTGTAAATGTCACAGGTGATTTCTCTGCAAGGATCTGTGTGGAGGAAAGATATTTAAAAAAAAATAAGAAGAATGATGGTGATAAGTTTTGAAAACGTCAATGCACTTGTCACTGTCATGCAAATAAACAGTTAGCACATGCAGTCTAATTATTCTGCATAGTGTCATCGTACTCAAACACCACACAGAGCCAAGCAGGTGGTGGATTGTTTCAGACAGATTACTTTCTACCGTTTCCAGCAATAACCAGAGCAGATTTGATGTTATTGCAACAAAAGACACACGAGCTGCATGTATGGACTCACAAAGTGTTTAAATACATCCCATGCCCAAAAGAGTGGTCAGGCACATACACAGAGTAAGTCTGGTATTTTAAATCGGCTCTATTTTTTCACCTTTTGGGGTCTAAATGACATTTTGGAATTGGTCCCGTAGATCACTGCGAGTCGGCAGCTGTAAACGAGCTGCACTGGCTGCAGCGTGATCCTCGGGGGCGACTGCGCTCGTGAAAAGCATTAAACGTGCTTCTTTTTGCTACCAACGGCAAAAAGGATCTTACTCTTTACAAAACACTCCTTTCCATGTTGTCGGACACTTAGAATAACAGTGTGAGCATGTCAGAGGTAAAAACAAGCACTTTTATTGGATGTACTTTCCACGAGCGCAGTAACCTGCAAGGATTACGTTGCAGCTGCTGCGGCCTGTTTTACTGCTGCAGGCTGAGGCGATCTACTGGATCAATATCTGAACCTTTGATAGCTACTACTCATTTAGATCCCAAACTGTGTAAAAATAGGGCCGACGAGTGTTTTGGAGGAGTGAAGCTAGGAGCCTTGAATGAGTCATGAAAGGATTTGTTTCACAAGGTCTTTACAGAAATGTAAAGTAAACGCTAAACTATCGTCTACCGCTCAGGAAGAAGTGGCAGTCTCAAGCCAACCCATGAACCCAAGAACATACAATGCATGTTTTATTTACTGTACCTAATCTCTGCTCTTAAGAAATGCGGGTTATAGTAGATTGTAAACCAACAGAAAATTCATTTATTTTCAGGCAATCACCTATGGCAAAAAAACGTGCACGCTTTCATGATTCAAACATTTCAAGATTCTGACATTAAGGTCTGCCAAGAAAAGGGGCAATGCACTGTAAACAAAGAGGGTACTCCTTCCAGCAGGAGCTAGCAACCAGCCCTGAAGCCCGCGGTACAGGTCCTGCACATCACGCTACATTTGAGGGAATGAGTACTTCACAAAAGGTTCCTTTCACCACTGACGAAGCACTACATCCTTAGAATTCACTCCACAACGGATACAGCTCCAAGCATCCACGGGGTTTAAGCATAGCCGGACGTCAAAGACATTTCAAAGACCATTTTTACAATTAAAACAATCCATCAATTGTTCCAGCAATTAGACAAGAAAATCAATTACAGCACACTGACAGCCCACCTGGAAAACCTGCGACTGTAATTACAGAACAAGGCTGCGAGTCTTTCCAGCAACAGCTTATTTTTCTTATTTCTTCCAGTGGGAGGTTGCCCTGCTGTTCAGAGAGCACAGATTGGTTTTAGCCTTGAGCCCTTCTGTCATTGAAAATTAAAAAAGTGGCGATTTGCAACTTGAACGGGTTTACCATTATCCGCTGCCGACAGCAAAAGCCACAAAAAGCTTTTCCCTTAAACGTCGACTGCTAGCTAAATATAAAAAATAAAAAAACATATGCTTCATGGATGCACACACAAACAAAAATGGCAGGTGCTTTAACAACAATGCCAGAATCAAAAGCAGAATAACTAAACAGCAACACTGGCTCATTTGCAGTCACAAAAGCTGCTGTTGCATATGGATCAGCAGCGTATGGGGCAGTGTTTTCAAAGGAAACCTCTTCAAACACAGCAACAGAGCGAAGGCTTCGATTCAACACATGTAAATCAATTAGGCCAGAACATGAGAGCTGGTGTGTCCCACTGCTGCCTTGTCTGCTCTGTCCAGTGCCGACTCTCACAGAGAGGCTGCTGCTGCTGGGAAGCCGGCCAGCTCCATATGAACCATGACTGGGCAAACGCCGCTCCCCAGCCCATGTTCTGCAGCTGTCTGCAGACGCAGCTCACAGCAACAAGTGCAGCTTCGTCACTGAATCTGCCACACCTAGTCCGATGTCACACTGTTAGTCATAATCTGTTCAATCCATTTCTCCAGGAGAACCACATATTCTTTCAACCGGTCAGCTCCAAGCTTTGCTCCCGGAAATGATTTAGTGAAGGTGGCAGAGCACCCGGGTCTCGTGATCACTTTATAAAAGTAGAGAGCTGCCTTTTATAGCTACGGTGATTAATCGATGACTTGATAGACCGAATAATCAGAAACTATCGTTTTTAGTCATTTTCTAAGCAAAACTGGGAAAACATTTCATGGCTCCAGCGTCGCGAATGTGAGAAGATCCTGCTGTTCTGTCAGCCTACATTCTAGTAAAATAATAAATATTGGGGATTTGGAAGCGTGATAAGTGTCTTCACAGTTTTCTGATACAATAAGAGGCAGATTATAAGAAGGTGAAAGTTTTATTTTATAAAAGTGTTTTTGTTTTAGGAAGATAGCGGAGGAGGTTTTGTTTCAGGCAAGAAGTCGGTGAAAAGTTATTTTAAGTATGCGAGTGGAGATACAGGATCATTTACAGTAATATTATATTATATTGATTGGACAAGTGCCGGGTAACAAACCTAAATGTGTCTGATGCGTATCGAAGTGGTCAAGTACCAAAAGGCAGCATCAAATCTAGGATCAGGTTCCTAATCTTGTTTACATTTTCTTTCTGAGTTCTTGTCCAGCTGCTTGTGATTAGACAACGTTTAACACGATCTTATCGGTTAAATGAAGAAGGTAAAGCTCTCATCAGCCAACCAGCTGAACTGTCCTGGAGTCAAACGCTTGGTCCCTTATCAGCTCCAGGAACGCTGCTCTGCTCCTGACCTCTGACCTTCACGTGGAGGAGAACGGTCCAGAAAGAAATTTGATAAAATAAAGTGCATTTCCCTTTTGATGAACTGATGAAGCATCACATTGAAACTGACGTAGCTGCTGAAGCCCTGACGTAGCTCATATGGAGAGCGAGCGAGCGACCTCTCGGCACCTCGATATCAAATCCCTGCGAGGGTTTTAATCGGCTCTGCGCAGAACTGAATCGTTGGCTTGTTATGTGTGAGCCATTTATATATGAAAAAATACATTTGAGGTGAGAGCAATAACAGATTCATTACATTACGGTGTCTTAGAGACCAGGATATTGCTTTTTCACACCTGGGGATTTGTCCGCTTAGCTGTTCATCCAGAAAGTCTGCTGCATTTCTCTTGAGGTGTTCTTACAAAATGTTTACTTAGAATATGAGTGTGACAAGGAGAGAGTGGTTTCAGCTGCCAGGGTGTGTGTGTGTGTGTGTGTGTGTGGAACTTGAGGTCTCCGAGGCCAAGATCCTCTGAAACCATCCTCGGAGGCAGCCGGCCGCGCGCCAGATCTGTTACTGCAATTAGTTTTGACAGCAGCGCATTCATTGTGCAGGAAGGTGGGCATCTCTGCACAGAGCAGCGCTGACCACAGGCGTTAGCGGGGTTTGTACAGGCACAGTATTGCAGCACACTACGCTTCGCAGCCTTGGTGAAGCCATCAAGGAGAGTATATTCTGTAGTGCACACGTAGGCGTTTCTTTTGTGTGGTAATGAAATTGAGGCAAGACTTAGTGAAAATGAGTAGGAGAGGGGAGATTTTGTGCCGAATGCCTGAAAGGATGCGAGGGGTGGTTATGCAGTAAATATGGAAAGAATTGCACTCAGCCACAATGCAGCTTACTTCACTGCTAGATTCAATCCTGCTAAAGTCTAAACTCGAGCGCCTTTAAATGGAGCTCCAAATGAATAAACAGAGAGCGTACTGTAAGGTGCTGCTGCTCAGTTTGCCTCTCAGCAGTGCACTTAATCCCTGCATTGCAATGTCAATGCCTACTGCCGGAAACTGTGTTACTGCTAAAGGAGTTTGATATTACCGGAGGATTAGAGTCCAACTACATCACTGGGACATGTCAGGAAATCATCTTTGGGATGTTTGATTTGGATTTTGTACACTTTGCCGTGCAGACGTTACTCTATGTAGGGCAAATTATAGCTTCATCTGTCGTGTAAGCACTAAGAAAAGAGACGAAAGAAATCAAGAGATGGTAGATAGCAGTGTTATATTTGTGTGAGTCTGTGGTTCTCATGAGTGAGGAACTGTAAACTTGATGTCTGAGCGACGCTGCTTCCATCAACCCTGAAAAATGACCGCTTGTTGTCTCTTCCCGTGGTGCGATTGTGTCTATGGTCACCTGATGGCACTCTGTGGTGTTTATATCTGCCATGGTGAATATGTATATCTCCTGTAGTGTAGATTCCTGTATTATTATTCCAACAGTAACTTATAGCATGCTGCAGTTCTTACTGTTAAACATGCAGTAACCTTAAAAAGGAAAAACATGCCAAAAGTACTGTAACTCTGGCACCTCTGTCGAGACGTTGGTAGAGGCTCTTCAAAATATGTAGCAGGATTTGGTTTCTCTCTCTCTGTGTGTGTGTGTGTGTGTCTTCCAAAATGACCAATCAGGACAGCAGCTACCTCTGCAGTTGCATGTTGCAGAAATGTGGCACCATCACTTTTCTAAGCAATACAATTATGATCCTGAAAGCCTGCTAAGGTGGGGGCGGGGGGGGTTGGGGTGGGGGTTCACTCACCATATGAAAGCGCAGCCACACAGATCAGGAGAGTCCATCTGCAATCCCGTGCACCTGACATGGTAGAAATCCCAGCAGGCGGATGTTAAATCCCAGTTGTTCCAGTAGCCGGTGGTGGAGTGATGAAGCTCCCTACAGGTGTGAGCCTCCACACGGGGCTGTTGCAGTTCTTCCGGGGGTCTTAAGTTGGATGATGCGCAGTAGATAGGCCTATATATGTATATGCACGGGGATTTGAACGTGTGTGTGTGTGTGTGTGTGTGTGTGTGATGTCTCAGTGGAGGTCTTCAGATAATGTGATTGTCCAGCTCCAGCCTTTGCAGTGGCCAAGCCGCGTCTTCTCCGGGCAGAAGGCAGCGCGTTTCTTCCACATGGGCGAAGAAAGTTACAAGTATCCGGCTCCAAATTGGACACCTGGGGCAGGAGAGAAACACGGTGTCGCAGAGTCCTCGCGCGAAACCCGATAAATCAAAAATCAGAAATCAATGGGCATCGGTGGAGAGATGACGCGCGCCCGGGCTGGAAACGCAGGGATCGTGCGTGACTACCTCCCCCCTCCCCCAAAAAAAACAACAACCCTGGAGTAATCTAGAAGAAACACGCAGGAGAGGAAGAGTCGTTGGTCATTCTGTGATTAACAACTCAAAAATCTAATTCCTGGTGCAAATCACGGAGAGAGGAGCGGAAAGGCGCCCGGCGGATCGGCGCAGCTCCGGATTCAGCGGTCACCGACTTCTCCGGTTTCACTGAACATCCACAGCCGAGAGGAGACGCTGGTCCACACGCACCTTTAAACGAGCCGGAGGAGGTCCGGTGAGCTGCGGCCCCCCCTCGGGTCTAGAGTTAGTTCACCTCCCGCAGCGGGTTGCGACAGCCCCTCAGCTGGGAACCAGGAAAGTCCTGCTACTTTCTCATTCCGGTTTTACTTTGGGACGTTAAACCGGAGAGTCGGAGCGGAGCGCAGCATCGTCGGTGCTGCTTACCGGGAGTGTGAAACAAAACCAAGTCCGACGAACTCTCGCCGGTTAAATCCCAATTATGTGACTTTACGGCGGCTGTCGGTGGCGTTTCTACCGGAGACGCTGTCTCTACCGCAGCTGCCTCGCTCCGGTTTTTAACTCCGCTCCAAACTCAACGTGTTCACTTTAAAATGTACAGCGCCGCAGCTCGCGCTCGTCAAGCCAGCGGAAATACTAACGCACACTTCCGGTAAACATTTCCAAAATAAAACAAGACACATTTATTTAGAGTAATGCAAAGTGAAATAAATATTCTTTTCAGTAATGGCATTGTATTGTTAATGCTATAATACATGATACAGATCATTATCATGCAAATAGTTGAATTAAAATAGGTATATCTTTACTATATTCTATGATTATGTGGATTATAAATACTAATAATTATTATTATAACAACAATAATAATAATTAGAAAAAAGGTTCACAGACTATTTTCGATAAATGCTGAACAAATATCTAAATGTATTGAGAAGTCCAAGCAAAGATAGTGTAATGAAAATAAAAAGATTATACTGACTGAGTTTAAGATGGATCCCTAACGGTCCTTAATTTAAGACCCACTACGTTTTAGACCCACTAATCAAACCTGATTCAAAATGAACTGAAAGTCATCTTAATACCAGTTAATTGAAGGCCCTTTTAAGCACACTTTTTTTCTGGAATTCATTTTAGACAAAATATCAGACAACTATCCTGCTCGTAAATTAAAAGGATTGCATGCTTTTATTTTAAAGGCAAGAAGGCTCACGTCCAGTTTTGTTCATGTTAGGTGTGTTGAACTTGACGTAGCTCAAACCGGGCATCACAGACCAAAATTAATCACGTGAGTGGCTCAGCCTCCCCCTCAGAGGAGAATATCTCCCCGAAGAAAGAGCCCTCACCCCTGCAGAGTCATGGCTTCACGTGAGTCCCATCAAGCAGCCTGGCTTCTGTTTTGGGAGGTAACAAACAATGTGCACACACACAATAAGAGCTCCTGTAGATGAAGCAAGAGTAATGCTTAATGTTTATCACTGTGAGACTTTAAGTTTCAGGCAGTACAGAGCTTTCTCACAGCTAATATGTTGCCTTGACAAACATTAGCAATGCCTGTATATACAATACATCATCAGTATTATTGGTTACAGCCATGCTTTTTCTATTGTGTCAATTAAGTTTAATGTCTGCCATCAGAAGGGGCTATTATGAGGTTACATCAGGAGGTTGTAGGTTAATTATCTACCATAAAGCCCTTTTCACACATGGAAAACATTACATTGCTTGCTTACATCTAGGTGTCTGTAATGTAAATGTTCCATAATGGCTTTATGGGCACATGACAGACATAATAAGAGTGAGGAAGAAGAGTCTTCTCAGTTGTCTCACATGCAGCATCAATGATGGACTGTAAAATGTATTTTTCTGTTCATCATTTATCAGAGAGTGAATTCTGCTGCCTCTTTTAAAACGTCAGTAACGACACCACATTAAGTTGGGACTCATTTCATTTGCTCACATGCTGTTAAGTGTTTTTGCTGTGTAGTCAGAATTGCATCTGTGCTGTTAGCATGGATGAAATGAATACATGGAGTGAGTCCAGTTATTACTGTGGTTGCACAAGTTGTTGCTTTTAATATCTTTTTATAGACTGATCTGATGTGAATATTAGAATCTCAACAACTTCAAATTAGAAGTGTTACAGAAATGTTATGGGTCCATCTCCTCCACAGTAATTCATGCATACACGCGGTCCATCTAGCAACATTTTGGCATCACTCTCTACTTCATTTGCTGTCATAAAATGCCCAAAAGTTAGATTTTTTTAAATCTGCGTTGTTGTTTTTACCTGCTTCCTGTGGCTCACAAGGTAGAGCAGGTCGTCCATTTTTCCCAGGCCTGGTGGTTCGATCCCCAGCTCCACATGTCGACGTGTCCTTGGGCAAGACACTGATGGAGGCCAGCACCTCGCATGGCAGCTCCGTCGCCATCGGTGCGTGAATGGATGATCGATCTGTAAAATCACTTTGGGAACAGTTACGGTTAAAAACTATTTCCTCGTTCACGTCGTCTCTATAAATACATCTGTCACCTGGTTGCCGGTGTGTTTTGGAAGAAGGCAGAAGAGGAAGTAATTGGGTCAGGGGTACCACCAACGAGCCAATCATCAACAAGGAGGAGAGCCTTTTTGCAGCAGGCTTTTCGACTTGTCATAGTAGGAAAAGCACAACTGTTAACTTAATGGGACTTATTTTAAAGTTATAAGTAAAAGTTAAAGCTTTAGGAGCTGTTTCTATTGTGGTGACTGATTGATGCTGCGCACAAAGAGCTCAGCATGCTCATTCTCAACCCTTTGCTACTGTATGTGGTAGGCTAGTTACAGTGTAAGTGCAGACAAATCAGAGTCAGTGGACGTGGAAGAGGCCAACAGGCACAGTAAGTCCCATCTCGTCCAAAAACGTAACAAGAGCAGCTTTCTACGATAATTTATCAAGAACACTTGTGTAAAACAAGTCACTTGCAATTTTCCAGTTAGTACACCTGAGCTGCAGCAGCAGGCAGCAGGCAGCCAGGTGAGAAAGCAGGCAGCCAGGTGAGACTGCGGGCTGTGGTTCTCCACTGTACCAGCCAGCAGCCAGGAGAAGACTGTCGCAGGTATGACATGACTGTTAATGGTCTGTTAATGCATCTGACTTTCTAATCTATCCGATCATCCTCTGACATTTAAAAAAGACTTACTGTCAAATGGAGAACTTGTTTCTTCAAACTCTTGTGCCTTTGAAGAAATAAGGGTCTCTCACTGTGATAAATTAGGGAAAAATCACCATTACAAATCAAACCGCCCCCTGTTATTGCACCTTTCGCTTGTCACTTCTCAAATCTAATACATTCATTCTGTCAAACGTGCTAACAGATTCTGCTGCCACAAGCGTGCACCACATTTCCATGTGAGAAATGCTTATGCTCACAGGTTTGTACATCCGGTTTGTCTCTTTTGACGCAGCCTAATGGAATAACATCACAGCTGGTTGCACTGAATACTACGTGGTATTACTGAATGCTGTCGTCTGATGCTAATGCTAGCTTCTATGCTCTGCAGCAGCTGGACACATCTTTGTCTTTCTGTTGTCAACCACATAACACGGCTTCTGTCTGATGTTCTGAATGTGGAAGAAAAATATCCTCTACATCCCAGTTTGTTTGTATCTTATTCATCCAGACTTACAGAATTTTTTTGGATCGGCTAAAACTTTTCTTTTTTGTTCATATTTGAATTTTGAACTTTTTCTTTAGTGTTCACGTCTCTTTTTATCTTATCTTATTCTCTAAATAATATAAAAAGCACAGTGTTATATGCTTTATAAATGCCGAAAATCTCCTGAGGATATACAGTATAAATAAACAGAGAGAGGATAATGGGTGCTAAGATGCAGTATTTATGCATCTTGAGATTTACCAGCAAGCAAGAGGCAATGTTGTCTGACAAGTATCAGGCAATGATGTAACTTGTGCTATATATAATATATTTAATAGGGGTAAACAGGGGGTTTAAGTATCAATATTTAAAACCTATGTTCTCGATCAGCTTTTTTCAACGAGTGACAGGTTTTAATGCAGGAACATTAGAGTCTTTCCTGAGTGAAATGATGATTCACTGGTTCATTTCTGATCTCCTTTAGCATTGGACGGCTGTGTTCTCCCTGCCTCCCCTCTGAGGATGCTCAGGAGGAGGCACCCCGTCACCCCTTTACTTGCTTAGTTTCGCTCTATGGGATCGTGATTGTATTATTGTATCCCATAGACACTCATAAAATTGAGCCAAGAAAGCCTAATATTGCCGTGTGACTCAACTTCAGACTAAACCAAATACATTTTTTTTAAGTCTGTCCTGAGGTGTTTATTAGTTTCTGACTTTTGGAAAGTAGGAAAACAGTCCAATGACCCCAAACCACCGTGTCTCTGAACTCTCTTTAACCAAATCACACATATTCAGGCTATTCCATGTGATCTCCTTTTACTAACTAACATAATTACTGATCTAATCACTTTTCACTTCCAATCACTGAGCTTCCCCGGAGCCCCACTGGGGAGGCCGACCTCACACTAACCCCTGACCCGGGATACACTGGACCATCCTTTACGAAAGCCAAAGCGACCACGGCAGACTCAAAAACATCTGCAGTCACAGCAGCACAATGTTGAGGGGAAGTTTCTGTGTAAAACACATCTTGATTTATGTGCAGTCTAAGCAATGACTACATGCTTTAAGGCACATAAAAGTAGTGTTGAGTTTTAAATGCTGCAGATGCTCCAGCAACATAATTGCCTTCAACCACACTTTTACTGTATAATCAAAAACCTAATGATGTGAGAACTAAATACTTTTCTGAATGTGTTCCTTCTCAGTAGGAAAGCTCTGCTTGTGTCTCTCATATATCACGTGATTGCTGTCTTTGCCAGCATGTAAATGATGGTGCATCTATCCGTTTAACTCTTTTAGAGCTGATGTAAAACCACAGCACCCTCACCACCATCCCAGTCTGCATCCTTTAGCAAAACTGATACGATCCATACTCACCTAAACTACACTGACACAACAGTGTGCGACCAACGACCCAACGTCCACACTGTGAGCAATTTAAATGATCTAGTCACCAGGTCCATTAATTTCCTATAGAGCTGAGGAGCCAGTCAGTGTGTGGACTCTCATTAGGCCCAATGTCAGGCAGGAGACAGGCATCACAGATTTTTCTCTTTCTCTTTTGGTGGATTTCTTTGCTTCCCTGTCAGTGTGTTGTAGTTTTGTCAATAGGCGTTCCGCCCGGTGACTGTGAAATGGACGAGAAATAGATTACTGCCAGTCAAACCTTCCCTGGTCTCGGTAACTTTAATCCGGGTGAATTTCCACGGATCTCAGACGAGAAATGAAAATGTAAGTTCACAGGATGACTGCGAGCTACAGTGCATTACATTAAGACATCCCTCAGTAAATAGTCAAGACGTATTTAAGTGACATCTATAATCTGCTCACACAGAGCACCTCAATCATTCAACAACACGTTGCTGTCTAAGCTTCATTTGAATCAGTACGTTAATGAAAACCATATAAATCTGGTATTTTCTGCCATCTTGTCTGTTTTTTTTTACCAATAAAGAAAATCAAGTATGTTTTATCACACTGTAGAGTTATCTAACGCTGAGTTACACAAAACCTCTCCTCCATCCTCTGCTGTCAGATGTTTGTTTGTTATAGCTGGAAGACTATCAGTGCTTCTTTGCTCGCAGGATCTGCGCCCCCTATTGAAAATGATGGCTTTGCTTTGCACAATGCTTTGGTGAAAGTAGTGAAGGTGTAATTTCTGTTGTTTTAATGAAACACTGTTTATCTGAAAGCTTCTATAATCAATAATTCTTCATTAACAACGGTCGAATGATGTGTGTAATGTGAAATGGGTCGCACATAGTGACAAACTCACAGATAATTATCCCTCGACGCTGCAGCAACTAGTTTACAGCCTGAAACTGTTTAGATTCACTCTCTCTTTCAAACCCCACTGTACGCTACCTGCTCAGCACCAAACTGCAGAGAGACAGAGGTAGCAACTAGCTGGTGAACACAGTGGAGCACTCAACAGGTTAACAGCCAGATGTTTCCTTCAGGAGTTGGTGGAGAGCAAAATAGAGCTCAAAGAAGAGTCAGTATTGGACTTGCCACAACTGTGTGGTAACACGCTCGCCCCTTCAGTTCTAGTTACAACTTGTTGCACAAGTGGCCAAATATTGTGGTCTTCTTTTCAGCTTTTTCTGGCACATTGCAACATTTTACACTGCTTTACAGCGCCACCAGTGGTCAAAAACGGCATGTGCACTGCTCCCTAAGACTTGCCCCATACATATGCATGTCTCTCCTCACAATCTACATCTCTAACCTCTTGAGAGGAATGAGTAGACGTGTGTAAGTGCACAGCAGGAATGAAACAATCAAAGCAGAACTGAAGTCCCCAGGAGCTCAGTGTTGACCTGGTGTTAAAAGGTTTCAGCAGAGTCCTTGTCCTGTGGGCACAGCAGAGCCGGCCCCTGGCATAAGGGAACTAGGCAGTCGCCTAGGGCGTTATGGTCCTGGGGGGGGTGCCGGTCCCCCTAAAAAAAACAATCACCACTGAAATGGAATAAAGATGTGCCGATGGGCGCACTTCCTCATTTCTCTTGCATGTGGCAACAAATAAAGAAAGGAATACACTTTGCACCCAGAACCCCTGCAGCTGCTTGCTGTTTCTCACACATTTTTTTGTACAGACACATCTGTAGACAGCCAACATCCCTGACTCAAGAGGCACATTTCATGTTTTCATGAAAGAATCAAGATAAACTAAACTATTTAGCTGAAAATACTTTCAAGTAAGAAAATGTAGGAACACCAAATATAAAGGAGTTGTGTCTTAACATTAGAAGACATTTAATGTCCGTTAGTAGCTAGTTAAGTAGCAGTAACGCTAATGCTAATAATGCTATGATAGCTGCTAGACTCTCAGATGCAGATTGAAGGATATGTAAATAAATCTGAGTGGAAAGTTAGTAACCTGGCCTCATCTGGATAACTGATCCTTCCTTCAACCTAAGACATTCATCGTGCTGACATTTCTAGAACAATCATCTAGATTCTAGTGTCCTACTCTGCAGTTACATGGTGTGCTTGTAATAGGCTTTTATCTACTCTATAAGTGTCCAGATGCACTCAGGAACTATTTGATGCAGCAAGTCCTGATCCTAATCCAAATCCTAATCTCGCCTAGGGCACTAAAATGGCTCGGGCTGGCCGTGGGGCACAAGCTTTCACTCATGCAGCTGCAGAAAAACACCAATGGAAACTAAGCTTGAACTGTGCTGAGAACAACAAGAGAACCCAGACAAAGATCTGCACAGATTGAAAGACAGACCCTTGTGGTCACATGTCTTTTTGAAAAACACAAAGCTAAAAGAAAAAATATGTGTGTGTGTTTATAAGATGAATTGCAATCACTTGAGACATATACTATAACAGCAATCACAGCGAAAAGAACAACTGCAGTCACTTTGCAAGTGAGATGAAAGTGCAAACACATCAGTGCAGTCCATCACCACTGAGCCTCTTTTGCACTGAACAGCCTTTCAAAGCAGGCGCACAGGCTTGATGCTGCCAGTCTCAGTCATGTTTAATGTTGAGCTCAGATCTGAGCTTAGTTTTCAATGAGGCAACAGCAGAAAACCCCATCTCACAGTGACAAGATGTGGCAAAGGGTCTCTGAATGGGTTGTTCCTTTCTGCAGAAAACCAGATTTCACTCAGAGATGTAAACCTCCTGCTCAGGGTGGAGTTGGAAAGAGATGTCACCTCAGCGAAGTCAGCAGGTGGGGTCTCTCATCCACTTTTAGACCCCGTCTGCCATGTGAGGCTGAGTCTTGTCTTTACAGTGTTTATGTTTATTTATGGTTAAAATTGCTGCCAGTTTTGTCCCCGATCACCCGCGTGCTCTCTGAAACAACACAGCTGATTGACAAGCCGCTGCCACGGCGACCTGTCAATCAAGACAGAGGCGTAGCAATACCTATCCCATCCCCAGCTCCACCAAATGTGGTCATTTCTGGCTCTAAAGCAACAAGATGGCAACGGCCAAGATGCCAAACTGAAGGCTTCAAAAACAATTCTTTCATACATGCTCTGGTTAAAAGGCAAAGCAGCTGGAGATTGTAGCCTACACACACGGTGTTTCAGAGAGCAGAGCACGAGCACAGCATGCAGCCTGCTGTAGGATTGAGTGCAAGCAATTGACGGACTTGTTGCACAGTGTGAAATCTGTGTGAAACTGGCTGCTTCACACCCGGAGCTGTGTGTGTCATTACAACAAACTATGAGATCCTGGCGGGTGTGGAGGCAGACATGTCGTAATTTGTATGTGGATTCATTTGCTCATTATATCAAGATGGAAGAAAGCTTTCACACTACACACAACACACTACACACGAAGCATGTCATTGGAGGATCAAAATCTTTATTGTTCCAGAGGTTAGTTTTCCTCTTCAGTCTTCTGATATATATGACTTTCAGCATGTGATGGCTGCCTTATCACGTAATAAACTTCTTAGTCGCTAATAATTCCGATTTTTAATTGACTATCTTTTACTATTTAACTCATTTGTCTTGGCAGCGCCAGATGATATTATGCCTCTTTAATCCATCTAAAAACATAATGTCACCAGCTGTCTGTGGCTCAATGAGCAGATTTGTGCTGTTAAAGGAGAATGTGGTGAGGCACAACATAAATGAAGGAGTCAGTAAACTTGTTTTTCATTTATGCATGAAGGAATTACTGACAATTTAATGTTGCACTTCAGGCTGCTAGGGAAAATATGTTTGTAATCGTATTGCTGCAATAACTGCAGAACTTTATTAAAGGCCACTTATCAAGTGGTGAACCCAATGTTTGGCCACTCTCTGGAACACAACGGAACGTTCTTGGTTTTTCTCCACAGGGACAAATGTTACAGCAATGTACTGCACATCACAGACAGATGTGTAGAATAGAATAGAATAGAAAGCCTTTATTTTCATTATACACCGTACAATGAGATTTGAAGAGCAGCTCCTTACATAACATAGAGCCTATATAATGCAAAACCTATATAAAAGACAATCAGTATGAATAAATAAATCAGTTTCACACAGTAGTTGTATGTTGCACAGGTATTTTATATATGCACATGTATGGCGTAGATATTAAACAAGAAAGTGCTGTCAGTGCGGGTTTGAGTTTAATATGTTAACAGCTTTAGGAAAGAAGCTGTTCTTGAGTTAACATTTTAAATATTTCTCTCAATATCTCTTAAAACATCACATCTCTTCCCCTCCGCTGGGACTGAGCTGCATGAGGCTACTATCTCAACAGGATCAGACATCCAGCTAATGCGCTAATAAAGGCTGTGAAGTGTGTGTTGGGAGTGGAAGCAAAGGGAGAGGTGCCGAGTTTGATTAAAGCCGTATTTAAGTCCACTTACTGCAGTAAACACCTTTAATCTGGGTCAGATCATTTTTGTCACAGATGGATGAGTAATGCATCTTAATATCTCCCATGTGTCTGACGTTTCC
Organism: Nannoperca obscura; assembly: GCA_036024295.1. Lineage (NCBI taxonomy): Eukaryota > Metazoa > Chordata > Actinopteri > Centrarchiformes > Percichthyidae > Nannoperca > Nannoperca obscura. The sequence goes on from JAVQJL010069047.1 coordinate 20,245, forward strand.
CTTTCCAAGTCGTCCTTTCACAGGTGTGACATAAAAAAGGCACATGCTTGTACAGTTGTGATATCACGCTATCACAACTGCTCACACCACACATTTCTACCTTGAGCAGTCGAGCCTGAGACATCAGTGCATTAGATACTTCTAACTGAATTGGATCTAATAAACACAAGGAGTGAGTTTGTAAAGTACTCATCATTTTACAGCCGTTCCTTTTGTAATATTTGTGCAGGGTCTTTTTATGGCCCGGGTGCGTCAGGTGTCCAGCGCTGTTCCTGGGGCCGTGGTATTTAGTTTTCCCCCGACTATGTTTGATCTGATCTGCTCTTTGTTTTGCCCATTTTTCTCGGATGCGACTCGACAACTTAACCCGGCGCTATTTCGCCAAACTTAAATAAGGTGATAAGATGTCAGTGTTGTGTTTACAGCTTCTTCCGCTGCCTAAAAAAAAATCAATGAGAGGTCTGGAACCAGGCTAGAATAGATCGAGTACCATGACGTTTAAAAATTGGATTCATTTGCAAACAGGAGTTCAACAGTTAAATTAGATTTGCGAAACAGACACAGAAACTGAAAATGTCCTCCTGATAAGATTCACTCCCAGATTTCATATCAGTTCTAAACAGAGAAAAACAAATGAAATGTATTTTTAATATTTCATATTCAGTCTTCCTGTTGAGCGTTTGAATTAGTCAGACTGGATTCAGGTACATCATCGACTTCTTCCACATAGAGTACGGTGCAGTAAGCAGCCGTCCTGACGCCTCGCTGGCTTACAGCACATATTGGATGTTGTTGGATATGAATTTTGTCATTTCGTACAATATCAGTGGTTTATTAAATTCATGCTCTTGACATTTCCATTTGAAACACATCTCAGCCTTCTAACATCAGTCCTTCATATGTGAGCATAGAAAATGTTAAGATTTACACATTGACTATATTGTTGGGAAATATTAATGTAAATGTGACCTGTGGCTCTCCACACAGGTTCATCACTGATGAGAAAACGGATGTTTGATAACTGTATTTAAACCTTTAAACTATATTAATACCTGTGTTGAATGACAGCCGGTCACATTTATAAAAGACTTTATAAGATAAATTCCTTACAATCAGTAGTGTCCTCAGAGTATGAAGATGAGCACTTCTTCTTGACCTTCTTCACAACTCAAATGGTGCAGTCCCACCCAGAGTTAACCTCTGAATCTGGTCTCTGCGAGGGGATTTCCCAGGACCACTGAAATGTCCTCTTTGTCAATGTAAAATGTGTCTGTTTACCTTGAAGATTTCATCTCATCACACTTTTTGTATTCATTTCTGAAAGGTACCCTCTTTACATAAGATTCTGCATTTGAATCTTTGCTCTGTGTGTTTCTTAGATTTGTAACCTTGCTGATATCCTTTTGGACCTTTTGGACACTGTGTTACATTGGAGATCTTCTCTGTTCTCTAAATAGCATTACCACTAAATATAGTTATGATCTAGACTTTAAGGTCTTAGTTTATCCATTATCTATATTGCTTGTCTTTAGAGGGTCTCGGGGGGCTGGATCCAGCTGACATTGAGCGAGCGGTGGGGTACACCCTGGACTGATTGCCAGTCTATCACAGAGCTGACCTACGGGCAATTTAAATTGGTCAATTACCCAAAGGAAGAGAGAGAAACCTCTCCTCTTGCTGAGAGGCAACAGTGTTAACCACTGTGCCACAATGCCGCCAAAGTTTAACATCCTAATTCTGCGGTGCCCAGGATTTAGGGCTGCAGCAGAGACATCCAACCATCCTGGACAAACCATCGTCTTCACATTGCAGATTTAACATTATTGCACTTCATCAGACTTTGCAATGGCACAATCACAGTAATGTAACTTGTAACTATTGAAAACATATCTGAGAAGAGCTAGAAAAGAAAATATGTAACAGAGAAGATGTACTGCTGGCAGGTCAAGCTGGCTCAAAGGGTACGCTATAGAGTTCAAACTGAGCACGCTGAAGGACTCCATCATTTCCTGAATTACCTCTGGACTGTCAAACTACTTCCTCCAGCCTTGTAAACAGGAATAATTACGAGGACGTGTGATTTTTTTTGCAGCTCAGACAGCTTCAGACTGTCTTGCAGGGTTTAGAATAGTGACAATAATGTGTGCATGTAAATGTACCAATTTGCAAACTGAATGCAGTCTTGAATGACACTTTTTTTCTTTCATAAACACGTTATTGTACAACAAGGTTAGCTGTAAGTGCGTGTTGTTGCTCCAAAATGAAACTGCTGGTGTGAATCATTACACACAAGAAACACGGCAACAGGGAATTTAGTCTCTCCAAAAATGTAAATTCAAATTAAAACAGGATTCATATATTCAACACCCAAAGGCATGAATATACAAGACCAAAAATATGAATAAAAACCACAGGTTTGACTGCTCTATATTCATGCCTTGTGACTCATCGGCTCCCAGACCAGAACATCAGTTTCCTCTATATAACATACATAACTTACATTGGTGGGGGAAGCATTCATTTATTTTATTTAAATAAAAGTACTAATATTACACTAAAATACTGTTACAAGTCCTGCATTGAAAATGCTACTTAAGTATAATCATGAAAATATACATAAATTATTAAAAGTAAAATTATTCAAAGCAAAGAAATGGCTACTGTGACTGTTATTATATTATGATATATATATGATATGTGTTATAATATGAAATATTACATATTATTAATCTTCTTGCGTTGATATAAAAGTAGGATTTTATTGTTGATGTTGGTTCAGGTGGAGCTCATACTTAACCATTTTGTATCGGACTGCAACTAAATAATAACTTTCATTATGGATTGATCTGCTCAATATTTCGTCCAATAATCAGCAAATTGTTCAGGAAATAATCAGGAAAATAATGAGAAATGTCGTCACAATGACCCCAAGCCCTCATCAAGTTACACTTTCACGATGTTTGTTCTGTCCAACCAACCAGACAAACCTCAACATTTATCAAAATAAATTAAAATAATTCAAAGGAAAAGCACCAGATCCCCACATTTAAGAAGATGGAGCCATGACTTGAATGATTATCATATATTCTAGCAATCATTTATCGACTAATCGTTTCAGATCTGCTGCAAACTGCTTACTAAAGCTGGCACTGTATAAAATGGTGTAAGAAGAAAATACTCAAGTAAAAAACCTCAAATCTGAACTTAAGTACAGAACGTTGTTAAAAGTTACATTTGGTTTCATAAAACCTTTCAAAGTCTGTTCCATAATGTCACAAATGTGTTATTGATAAGCCAAAGTCATGGTTAGAGTCCCTGAAAGACTGAGATTACAGGCTGCAAAATAATACTGTGTCCTTCTGAAAGGTGTTTTATAAAGTTTGCGGGGAGTAAACGTGAGTATTCATCCAGCTGGAAGACCAACCTGAATCAGACTGCACCGCTTTAACTACACTTTGTTAAATATTGCATGTGCAGCCCATGCAAACATGTCATCTCTGACACAGTGTGACAGACTGAACTGCACAGACTGAACAGTAAACAAGCTCGTTGGCCATATTGTTGTGTCAGATTGTGTGTTAGCAAAGCATTTCTTTCATTGCATTGCCAAAATAATACACTCATAGTTAACAATCCCATTAGGCTGTCAGCCTGTCCGTGCCCATGCCTGGTTGATGAGACTTTACATCTGAACACTTTCTTCAAAGCCAACTGTTCCCTTTCAAAAATTTGTTTTGGTGTCTCTGAAAGCTATGCTCTCGCAGTGAGAGTTACCCTCAGAAGCCTCTAAACCAGGGGTCTCAAACTCAACTTATCTGGGGGCCACTGGAGTTAGAGTCTGGGTGAGGCTGGGCCGCATCAAGTATTCTACAAAGAAAGGTTCTCCTCCCTGTCATTGATGGCGCTCCGTCGGTTGTTATTCCAGCAAAATTCTCCTATAGTAAGCCTGCATCCACAATGGCATCACACAACTGGCGAAATATCTCCCGAGCAGTGGTCTGGCCATGCACTGGAATCACTGTGAGCAACTCCTCCATCACTTCAACATTGTCCTCAACACCACGGAC
>JAVQJL010069059.1:0-48532 GCA_036024295.1 Nannoperca obscura
TTGCACCCTCGACTGAACCTCTCTCTCTCTCTCTCTCTCTCTCTCTCTCTCTCTCTCTCTCTCTCTCTCTCTCTCTCTATCTGTTTCAGGGCTCTGAATGGAACGCAGCTAACTTCGAGGAGCTGCAGAAAAACAAGTCAGTGTTTTTTTCGTGCAAACACTTTCTATAGCTTTGTGCATTGCTGTTGTCCATCTCTATTTTCCACGGTGTTATGACATGGGTGATACCCGCCACTGTGACTCCAAGCATGCCTCATGTATGTGTTTCAGCGTGGGCTACATTCTGAACGTGACGAGGGAGATTGACAACTTTTTCCCGGAGTCCTTCGCTTACATGAACATCAGAGTGTACGATGTGGAAGCCACCAACCTGCTCCCTTACTGGACAGACACGTACAACTTCATCAACACCGCGAGGTAGCCCCGAAAGCCCAAACGCGTCAGAAACACTTCGAATGTCATGTCATTAACCACATCACATTAAGATTTGTCCACTGACTAGACACTAAAATCATGCCAACATCAACAAGTTTCAGATACTCAATATACTCAGTCGTGAGGGGAAATGTTTGACACACTAAATGTCCTCGAACTAAAAGGTGATTTGTGCCTGCAGTCCATAAGGACCTCCTGTGTTGTTGCACAGACCGGTGCAGATTTTCCACAGTCCTTTAAAGGTCAACCCCTTTTGGGGAAACACACCTATTCGCTTTGCAAAGCCCACTCATTGCTGGACTATGTCTTGGCTCTCAGCAGTTGCCAGGCAACCGGCGGAGACTCCAGGATGTTACTGCGCCTGGCCAAGAAACGGTCCCAAACATAACGGCCCTTTTTAAAACAGTGTTTTTACACTTCGGATAGAACAAACAAGATATTCTGTGTTGATTAATGAGTTTTAGAGGTGCTGGTAGACAGAGCCAGGCTAGCTGTTAGCTTCATATTTAGCGCAAGAGTGCTATCAATGTTCTCGGCTTAACTCTTCGCCAGAAAACGAATATGTGTATTTCACAAAATGTTCAATGTCATGAACTGTGATGCTATTTTGCAGTTTTGAATCATCGCATTGTGACTTATCAGGAAAAATAGTGCTTTTTCAGTATTTTTCAGTTGCATTCGGAGACCACCTCAACATGCACTTTCCAGCAGCGTGTCCACTCACTTCTCACCGTTATCCTCACACTATTTTTTGTGATGCAAAATCCCCCGAAAAAAACCCTGAGTGAGTTTCCCTTGACTTCTGTGTATGGCAGGAAGAGCGGGCAGGCGGTGTTGGTGCACTGTAAAATGGGCGTCTCTCGCTCTGCGTCCACGGTGATCGCCTACGCCATGAAGCAGCAGCACTGGCCGCTGGATGTGGCGCTGGCCTATGTTAGGGATCGCCGGTCCATCGTCAAGCCCAACGAGGGCTTCATGAAGCAGCTCCACACCTACAACGGCATCCTCAACGCAAGGTCGGGCATTGGTTTTAGGCCTAACTCTACGTGAATGTCTCTTTTCCAAAATGAGCGGTCAGTTACACAAAGTCACATGTCACAAAGGCGTTGCTGAAATTTAAGACAATTGCTTTTTTGAGAACATTTGAAAAGTTTGCCGCTGTATGTGGCATTTTGAGGTATTTTTGTGTGAGCTTGTGTGACTGTTCAGTGTGTTCCTTCATCATTCCAGCCAGCAGCGTCACAGCGCCCTCTGGAGGCGGAAGTCGAGAGAGCAGAGGCAAAAGTCAGTAAGCAAGGAGGTGGGAGGGGAGGAAGGAAGGCCAGAAGAGGAGGAGGAGGAGGAGGATGATGAGGGACTTGATGACGAGCTGGACGATTGTGAGGATGTAGACAGTTCAGATGAAAAAGATGATCCATTAGAATGCACGGAGGTAATTAGTTCCATCCACAATATATATTCGCATTTTAAAATCCTGCAGATTTTTTAAAATCTTAATGGCTTCAATCCTTGTATCTTCCCAAACACACCCAGGTGTTTGAAGAGCCCACCCCGTCGTCTGATACCAACCCCGGACCCGGGCCGACAGGACCGCCGGGCGTGAATCCTGTAATCACAGTGAACGAACATACCAAGGTGAGCAGACCGCTCCACCCAAATTCCCTCTCACTCGCGCGCTGCATCTGAAGCCGTTTGACGTCACTCCTCCGTTCTTTTTCTGTCTCTCTCTCTCTCTCTGATCTCAAGGTCGCCTCGGCCGTCAATCGCAGTGGCAGGATGAACCTCTTCTCTCTCATGCAGTCCATTAGTGAACTACATGACACGGATGAAGGACAGGTAAATGAAGCCCGAGTGCCGCTCTCTTCTTTCATGCTCTTAATAGTTCAGCTGGTGTATTTATTGTATTGAAATAAGCATCGAAATGAACTCTGGAAAGAGGTATTAGATACTTGATACATAACTGTAATTCCACTTTCTTTCTGGTTGTGGTTTCGTTTGAGTCTTGTGATTCTGCTTATATTTCTCCAAGCGTATCCGGTTAGTTGGCTCTTCGAGTACAAAAGTACAGTTTCACTTTCATTTTGATAGCTGATTAAAAGAGAGACTGAGTTTTTAATAGTAATGACAGAAAATAGAATATACAGGAAACATGTATATTTCATAATTCCCTGGTACTGTACTGGTTGTAATGTTACAGCTGTTGATGCCTTGATACACTTAAAATGTGTTATCTGTTAAGTCTTTTTGCCTTCCTTTCCCTGATTTAAGGGAACGTTACATCTAGCTGCTCTATAAGCTGAACTGCTCTGTTCATTTCAAAGCTGCCCGGCAGTCCGAGGCGGTCTCCGGGGCAACGGAGGCGCAGCCAGTGCAGACGGGGCCTGATTCACCAGAGAGCATGCGAGGATGGTTCACCAGAACCACGGAGCCTGCCGGACACCTGTCAAAGCAAACCCTGAGGCGACCAAAAGAGATGGAGGAGCGAGGGGGGGGTAACACGCCACGGTTTTTATACACTGTTGCGCTCTTGCTTTTGATTTTAGATGGTGAACCTTTTCATTTATGTTTAGCAGGTCTTTTATTGCCTAATTATTATAAGATGGGTTAACTGTTTATGAAAGGATCTTGCTGCAGTATTGCTACACCAGTGAAAGCCGGGATATCTGATGGCTGAAGTGATTATCAGTGCACGTTGTATTATTTTTTATTTTTTTGTGTGTTTTTAGAACACGTCTTACCACGCAGACGTCACAATGTCTCCGTCCACGTAGCGTCCTCCCTTGTTCCCTCTTCCCTTCCTCAGCTCTCACATCGTCACTCCAGAGATGATATCTATGCAATTACTGTTCTCTTACTTTCCTCTGTAAATACTGGGCTGTATGCTGCCAATCCAAAGTAGACGGTTTGAAACGTGTTTATATTCTCTCTCATCATCATTAGACTTTGACATTGTCCACAGATGGGAGGATTTCGGTGTCCAAGTTGTGCATTACGGACCAAGTCAGGGCCACGTTTGCCAAACAGTGTATTCCAACGTGCCAATGAACATATTTAATTTAAATCTTTATCTTGTCAGCATCACCCATTATTATTTTTATTCCCTCTATTTAAACACCGTGATTGTATGAGTGCCTTCAACCTGAGAATGAAATACGACTCTGACTGGTGTTTGTAATGTTATTACTACGATGTGGTGGCTGCATATCGTCTTTATCTTGTTGTTTCTCACTTGATTTGAATGCAGTATAAATGTGACTTCCCGAGGTCCTGCATGCATGTACACATAAATATAAACACACACACACAGTATATATGTATCGACACATAATTACTGATGACATGGGTGCATGTTTTTTTCATACCATCATGTGAGAGCAAATTCTTCAGGGTTTTCTCATGTATTTATAGACATTTAATGGATCGAGGTAAATTATTCAATTTAATGTTTTCAGACTTCTGATCACGAGATGCTGGTGTTACTTTTTGTCCAGTGAACCCAAGCTAAAGCAAACTTCATTTAACCTGCATGCTGACCGTTAAAGAAAACATGCACTTTATTATTCCACAGCATACACTGTTCCCACTGCCTGAGCCAACGCTGTATTATCCTCAAAATCCACATCTCTAAGCCTTGCTGTGTTCAGCTCTCCAGTGTCTGCACCGCTCTCTTTACAACCAGCACTGAGTGAAAAATAAATCATAAAGACCGACTGCTCTGTGTCTTTATTAAATAATGCACCAGTTGTTCAGAAACATTCGATCCGCCAGAGACAAGAAGCATTATGATATTGTTATTCATTGTAGTCTTGGTCATCTTAATATCTGTCATAATTCGCTAAAGAGCAGAGAGTAAGGGATACAGAGGACATTTTTACACAACAACCGATGTGACGCCTAAATTCAGGAACCGATGTATTTCCTTCTGGGTTCGCTGAGGGTGATCCCTCCCTCTTTCATTGCCGTCCTGAAAGACTGAACCTGTGAAAAAGAAAAGTCAAAAGAGGGATAAACACGAAGCAGGTGATGACAAACGTTTGTCTAGTGGCAGTTTTAATACAGCAGTCGGAGCAGCGTGTACTCACAGCGTCAGAGCGGTACGTCCAGGGAATCTCCCTGTACACCATCCTGTTGATGCCAGCCCGCAAGCACCGATGTGCCAGCACCTCGCCCACGGCCTGACACGCTGCCACGCATCTTGTGGAAGCCAGCTCCTTCTTCACCGCCCACTCCTTGGTTGAACAGGAAAGCACCGGGACAGGAGAGCTGCTGGAGAACACTTGTGCCGTCACGTGGTGCTGGGTGCGAGAAAACTCCAACCTGAAAAGAGGAGCGGGACAAACACGGTGAAACGGAAGTGTGTGAGGGAAAACTAAAATAGAGAATTCAGATCTGCAGGATTACATGCATGGCAAAGAGGTCCTATAAGATTATTTTGAATTTGTGTACTTGTGATCTTTCTTTGTGTACCCAGGTCTCCCCTGAAAATAAGATCTCAGTGGAACTTAACTCTTTTAAGATTACAGACTTGGGAAGAGCAACACTATATATCCTATAGTGCCTGCATTTACACTACAAAGTCATTACTACATCAGACCTCTGCCAAGAATGATTTCTGAAATACAGATCAAATTGGCAGTTGCTGCTTTGACAGTCCAATGTGATTGACGTTGATGATTTTACATAACAACCCATATGATGCATCCATTTCCTGAAAATGATTGGCGACATTGTATCTATAAACGCAGAGACCTGTGGTAGAACTCCCGGTGGGGCCAGGTCGTCTTCCAGCCCCGGTCCTTCACAGCCAGAGCCATCTGCTCCAGGTTCCGGGGATTTCTGTTCACAAAGGTCGGGTTCACGGCTTCATTTTCATCTGCGACGGGCTCCGGCTGAGAGGCCGCCTGACTCAAACAGCGAGCTGGGTAACAGACGACAGGTTTTTATAGAACAAAGGCGCGAGCTTACTTGTTAATGACTCAAACGTGGCTATTTGGATTACATTTATTAACGCTAACAACCGGTAAATGACACAAAACCCCCACGTTAGCAGCTATAAGCTGTTCACAAACTGTGACACATAAAAGGACAACTTTACTTAGCTCACCTGTCTGGTTTGCAGCCACAATCAGACGACATTGTTGAATTTGAACTAACAACCGCCGCACACTGCGAGTCGTTTCGCACAAAGCCATCTCCTCCTCAACTGTGTTCACTTCATGAATTCAAATAAAAGTCCAGTTAATGCGCTACCGAACCGTAACGAGTGCTGTCCTTAAAAACACGAAACCATAGTCTTTTATTCTGGCTATTTGAAAAGAATTCACCATGACATGTGAAGCGCCATCTTTGACATTCGGACAACATCCGGTCCAGTTGGTGCTACGTGAGAAGCAGCACTGACAGAAACAAATACCAGCACTACAAAGGTTCCGCTTACACGTCGTCGTCCAGAATAAAGAGATGCGGTTTTCTAAACATTTCTGTCTATGTACTCCACAGTAACTTGTTGTGGTGGAAAGTAATTTAGTAGATTTAACATAACATGTACTGTACTTATGTAGAACTGTGAGGAGCCTTTACTTAGCAATTTTCATTTTATACTTTATACTTCACTACATTTCTCGACTAAGTTAATCCGACCTAGGTCAGTTATATTAAAATAATTCTCATGTACTTAATTTTGAACGCTAGACTTATTATTCTTATTATTGTGGCATTTCTCCTTATACTTACACTCAAGTAAAATATTTGCATATTTACTCCATCTTTCGTAAAAGTTAGTCATATTTACATAAACAATAAATGATGTGACTAGGTAACAGGAAAGGTATTGTTCCCACAATAAGATTACACAAGAAAATCATATTTCATTTTAATTCAAATTTGATCCATTATACAGTGCAAACCGACGGGGACATTTTCTTCAAAATAGTGACATGATAATGGATGTTATGATCGGTCCAAAAGACATAGTGGATGGACAAGTACTCAGTTCCAGTAAGGCACATGAAAAAACCTTTAATGCCAATAAATACTTGTGTTGTGATTGGAAGACATGGCAATAAGGGAAAAGTATCTTTGGCTCATGAAAATCATTCAGATAATTCCCTGCTATCATTTGAAGAATCATTCAGGACTTGCTTATTAAAGCACAATGCACAAAATTGAACAATTAATTCCCTTAAATTGCAGAACAGATTAACTAATCGATGTTTTCCCTTTTAAAATTGATGTCTATATTATATGTTCATACAGTGAAAAGGTAAAAGATTACTAATATTTGAGCTACTGAAAGAGTAATTTTAAAGTAGTACATAACACAGAGTGAAAAAAAAATTTGCAAGGGAATACAAAAGTATATTATTTCATTTCACAAAATGTAATTGTAATTAATTTTATAGGGACTCATTCTTATTCTTCTGATGCAAATATAACAGTCTTTACCATCATGATAATTGTGCAACTGAATTAATATCCTACAGGCAATGGAATACCATTGTTAAGATGGGCAGACAAAGTCATTCTGTGTGTGTAGTTGTAGTCCCAAGTACTTAATACCATACATAAGTTAACATAACCGTTCTTAAGTAACTGTTACATAGCAATCACATAGCTGGTGCATTGATCAGAGACGAGAACGAGAAAGGGCTGAGCTTGTAGCCTGATCCGCTGTAGAACTTGTTCTGAAACTCCACCCTGGAAGAGAGAGAGGCAAAGTCAACATGCAACAGCAAATACGTGATCCTTTTCTGTCCACGCGCTCCATTTCTCCACATCTCTTCACCAACAATCCCATCCAGTTTATTTTACAGAGGACATAAAGTTAAATGTATTTAATTATTAAAAAACATAGGTTTTGGTGATATTCTGACCTTTTGTACGGTCCAATCAAATCAAGTGAGACAAATCCCTTTGACCAACATTTGAATCCATGAGTGGATAAATAAAATACAATAAATAAATGTGTATGTTCGTGGTCCCCAGGTGGAAGGTTTGGTGACCCTTGACTCTTTTTTTCCAAGCACCACCATCATGTCAAAATGTCCATTTATACAAGAAATGTTGAAATGTAATGTGCAGATGACCATGAAATGTACTGAGCACATTCATCCTACCTAAAATGATGAACCCTTTTCATTTTGTAGCCTCCCTGAGCTTAAGCGCCCGTATGCCAAAAGACATAACTCAGTCAAGTAGGTCATCACCTTTGTCAGGTGACAGTCACCTGTGTCATTTAGGTGTCACCTGTGTCAACAGTCAGAGTGCGATATGTACGCCCATTTGAAAAAAAAACACAAGACACGCCTGAGGAACCTGTGAATGAATTACTAAATGATCTGCATCTAGAGCACAGAGCCTTATGTGAAGCAGAACTGAACCAAAGATCCCTTTGTGCATGCGTTATGTTTAGGGACGTTGCCATTAGCTATAGAGACACACAGTTGTAGACTTTGTTTGCTACATGATCTAGGCAAGACTGAAGATGAAGGGCATTTCATGTTTTTATTATGTGATGATTAAAAGGGCTTCACTTTTTAGTAAAATGTCCTTTATTTCTGACATGTTCTAATGGTGGGATGATAATCAAAACCTTTTCTGTGGCAGCTTGGGACAGGAGACAAATGCTTTGTTTGCGATGTAAAAAAAAGTGGATTAATGACATAATTGACTGAAGCAAAAAACTACTGTTTTACTCGGTGCAGATCTCATCCTACTTATTAATCATGTTTTGTGATGCATGGCTACAAACCTTTAGAGGCAACCAAGACAAAATTGCACAAATACTTGCAAATAAAAACAATAATTAAGCAATCATGTATTTTGACACGCTGTTCCCCCCCTCGTCTTCTCCTCCCTCCTATCCTTACCAGTGCAGACGGAGCGCATGAAGGAACGCAGAGAGCCCCTCCATGACCAGCAGGATGGAGATGGTTAACATAGCAAAGAAGGCGAAAATCACAAAGAGGACTACAGACCCCACATAGCCCTGCCACTTCAGGGCAATACGCATCACCATTACCCACAACACCTCTGACAGCTCTGTGGAGACACAAATAACTCACCGTCAGAAAGCCACCAGTGCTTGAAAAACAAACATCATGCGCGTATGAGTAATTGGCTGAAAAAAAGAATCGTATGTGTGTGCGCTTGATTTTAGAGAGGAAGTCTGTCTGTGTGTGCATCATGTGAGGATGATGCCGTGTTTTGCGTTGGTGCGTGTCAGTATGTGTGCCACTAACGTGCGTGTGCCAGGCTGAGGGCCCAGAGTCGGAGGTAAGAGGCGGTGTTGGAGATGCAGCCCAAGCAGTACTCAATGGTGTGGATGGCCTGGTGCATGAACACGTCTGCAGCATCAAACTCCTGCAGACAGCACAGTTTAAACACTTCACCTCTGCCCGGATTTAAATCTATTTAGTGAATTAAGTTACTCTGGCTTCTCTCTTACCTCCTCTTCAGCAGCTCCTCCCTCCGGGTCCCCCTGAGGAGCGTTGATGGAGCCATCGTCGGCCACCAGCGGACGTCTGTCTTCCTCCTGAAGTTGCAGAGAACCAGAAATCGGTCAGAAAAGACACCCAGCTCTAGAGGAAGGTTGAAAAGGTTCAGTGGAAGGCCGACTCACCACTTGACGTCGTCGTTTCTTGAATGTGATGAATTCGAACGTGGGCTTCCCTAGCAGGAGGACGGGGACAGAACACAGGGCCAGCACCACCAGGATCTTCTGCACCACAATCTACACACGAAGAGTTACAGGTCACCATCTGTGGCGTTTGTGCAAGTTGCTTACAACAAACAGCATGTACTTGCAAATTTACCATTTTCCAAAGCATGCCATCGTTTTTTTGTTTGTTTTTTAGGGGGGTGGGGTTAACAGCTTTTAATGTCTACCTTCCAGACAGTCATTTGTTTCGGTTCATATTAGTGCAGTATGAACTATGAACATGTGCTTGCAGAGACTAGAAACTAGCTCAAGATTGATAATCACTTTACAGTGAGCTTCAGTGTGTTTCCATCAAAATTACAGTTAGTTACATTTTTTTAACTTAATTAATTTTTTTTTTAAACTATGGCATGCTTAAAAAAAATGGCTAGTGGTTATTTAAAGTACAAACAAATTGTAGAAGGTGAGTTAAAACACTGATGTGTTCCTTTTAGGAAAATGTGTGGAGAAAAAAACAACAACATTCACCTGTCCTTTATAGAGCAGAGGGTTTTCAGGGTTGTCTGTGAAGAGGAACATGTCTATGAAGTGGATAAGTATACTGGGAGCGATTTTGGACTGGGCGGAAGTGTAGGCGATCCACTTGAAGACCACCATGAACACCAGGTAGCCAAACAGACACATCATGAAGAACAGCTCAGGGATCAGCACAAAGAACACATTGCTTATCTTGCCAAAGTGCCTGGAGAAAACACAAACGACGACAAGGGAAAGCAGGAACAGGGAAATAAGGATATGTGAAAGCAAGTCACAATTTAAAAAAAATATATATATGAAAAGAAACAAGAATGGACCAAAAAAGTAACATTACTTACCAGTAGTTGAAGAATGACAAGCAGACTCCAAAAGTCATGTGAATGACACCGATGACGACTGACATCTTCATCTTGTACGAGTTGAGGAAAGTTAGTTTGTTGTTGGACAGGCCCCAAATCTGACAACGCCACAAAAACAAGAAAAGGATGAGGGTGGATGCTGTAACAGCATGAGAGAAAATGGAGTGGTGAAGGAACGGTTGAGTGCGATGGCCGTACCGGGTCAATGCCGAACGGGTAGGGGCTTGTGAAAACACCAGTCACAACAGGATCCATAGACAAGTACTGGTTCCCTGCCAGGACTGAGGAACTGGAAGAAGAAAATACAAATAGGTCAGATGGACACGAAACAAGGGTTTCATGGGGACTGGAGAAAACAAGAACTCAAGCAGGAAAGTATATTAAAAAAAAGGTCCTAACTTCCATATGTTCTTCTCGAACATCGGGCCGACGTGCCACCCTGAGCTGAAGGTGGTGAGGCCTCTGCTGAAGCACTCGTTGTAAATGGCCCCCGTGTAGATGGAGAACAGTCCCATCAGCAGAATCAGATACCTGCCTCCAAACATCATCTTCCAGATCTGAAACACACAGCAGGACGACACACAGACGTTTCGCTTCAGTTATTTATATGCACGATCAAAAGGTAAGTTTCAGCTCTTGTTTTGCAGCTGTTTTGCAGAAGTGTTACATGTTTTTTTATATCTATCTATGTCTATGTCTATATATATAGACAATAAAAATAGGTTTGTGATCTTATATAGTTCCAAATGTTTGTTTCTTGTCCATGTCATTGATCTCTGTGAAACATCATTCAGGATGAGTATGACAATACCTACAAACTTTAACTACATAAGACCTGATTACTGTAACTAAATATGCTCTGAATCACCTCGTTGTTGTTGTTCTTGAGCTTGGGGTCCTTCTCTTCGAGGACCATCCAGAGGGCAGCCAGAGTCATCAGTAAACCGTGGCCCACATCCCCAAACATCACAGCAAACAGGAAGGGGAATGTGACGATGGTGTACACGGCTGCAGGGGCATCGAGAGAAAACACGCGAGTAAAGTTAAAAGAAACCAATATGCGCGCCGCTTCTCTGGCTTCTACTTTGATCATCTGACAAGTGCGTTTCCTTTCAAGACAATGGTGAAGAAACTGCTTTTAAAAAAATGTTTTTTAGGGTGTCGACATACCTGGGTTGACTTCGCGGTAGCTGGCGACTCCGTAGGCGTCAACGATGTTCTGGAAACCAGCCGTGAAGGAGTTGAGGGGAAACAGGGTGGGCGGAGGGGTGGAGGAAGGCAGGCGGTTGTAGAAAGAGTCGACCCCGCTGCCGCTCTTCCTCTGAGGACGGAGAAGAGGGGGTTGCATAAAAATGGAGACAGTGGAGAAATTTTGCAGTTTATCTGCAGCTCTGCCTCGGTCTCACCCCTCCCTCTCTCAGAGCGCATTGCAGTTCGGGCAGCTTGGCAGTGGGACACCAGGCCTCTGCGATCAGGCACTTGTCAGTGACAGAGGGGCTGCAGAGATTCAGCACCATCTGGACCGCCTTACACTTCTGCACCCGCACCTTCCACTGGGGCAGCACAGCCACCGCCCGCATCAGCAGCTGCTGCAGGAAAGCCTCGGTCTGTGATAACACCTGGAGGAGAGGGAAGTGAGAGCGGGTGTATGAGCAAGATGTTAGTATTAGCATTAAGCGTCAAGTTCTTCAAACTTGAACATTTGAAAACCCACATTGCAGCTATTTTGTGTGCCGTATGTAGTGTGACAAGTATGATAGAGACATTACAACAACAACAAAAAAAAGAGGGTGCATCCATATTCAACAAACAGTGCTCTGTGCTTTATATAAACATGCACTACACTTACTGATTCGATATCTTTAATTCTACCTTGAAGTCCCTGGAGAATCTCCTCTCTCTCAGGAGTGCTCTCAGGGTACGCAAATGTCTGTGTGCGGAAGCTGTGAGGAGGGGAAAACACAAAAAGATATTCAACGGGTTCAGAAGACACCGCCGTGTGGAAATCTACAATGAAAGAAAAAAAAGTGATGCACAGGTTTACCCACCAATCGCATATCTTCTTGACCTTCTGTCCGATCTGATCTCCCCAATAGGAAATGAGGAACACTGTCCACTGCACCATTTCCCCCTGCACGTGAAGAAACGGCAGGAAATCTCATTGGATGCGACAAATCATCAGAACAGGATCAGAAATAACATCATGTCCGTCTCTCAACCATGATCCGACTCTCTCCGTCTCCCAGTTCCCACCGTGTCCGGATGCTTGAGTGGATCCTCCATTTCCCTGAAATCCACAATAATATAACCGCGACACGCCCGCCACAACAACCGTTCAAACGAGGGGACCTTCCAGGGATGAACCACTCCTGCCACAAAACTGAGAGAGAGGAGACGCAGTGGGGAATTTCATTAAACGCGGGTAAAAACATAAAACGCATATTAGACAGTTCATGAAATGAGATCTACCTGAGGTGGACATCTTGGCGGTTATCAAACAGGCCTTGGCTTTCCAGTACAGGTGGTGGAGCCTGTGAGACGAAGGGATGTTTGTTGCTTGTTTTTTCTTTTTTTTATTTGCAGATTGCAGCACAATAATTAAAGAGTAAAGTAATAAAATGACGCAGGAGTTGTTGCAGACGTGTATTTCTTTCCTCCCCACCTGTGAAGCTGTGAGCAAGTGCGTTCTGGTCAGGACCCCTTGGTACTGACGGAGCTCGGTCAGCTGAGCCCGGAGGCTATCTCTGTTCCTGGACACCTAGCGAGGAGCACACGCAAATAGAAGAATCTGTCCAAGCTCTTTAGATAGTGTACTAATGAGACCGGGGGGGGGGGGTCTTTATTTAGCATGTCAGCCTTGTTTTGAGCGCTCACCTCTTTGAGCTCTCTGGCCAGCCTCTCGCTCTCCTCCTCTATGGTGATGAGTTCGCGGGGCTGAGGGGCCAGGGGTGTCGGGCACGGGGGAGATAGGCGACCCCGCAAGGGTGGAGACAGGGAGCGACTGATCTCCTGCTCCAGGAAGCCTGAGGGGCAGATGAACAAGGTCAGGAGGAGGGGGGGATCTAAACAAAACTAAGATATAAAAAGTACACGGATGTAAATACGGGTGGGGAACAGTGAGTCGGTACTTACTAAAAGTTTTCTCGAGTTCCTCGCATCGTCTGACTTCGCCGACAAACTTCCTCTGAAAGGAGTTCACGTTCGGATTTAACTAAAACAGAGCAGAGGGGGAGAGGAAGAGGGCAACGTGGTTACTCATGTTCATCTGATCACAGAAAAAGAGAAGGGAGATTGTGTTGTGACTCAAAGCAACCATTGGTTCACCATCGCATCTAAGCTCAGATTTAGAAGTGCTGCGTGTTCCAAAGAGGCTTCACGAGGTACCTACTAGTACCAAATAAAAATCAATCAATTAAAATAATGATCAGAGGCGTGTAACATGAGCTGAAAAAGACGCGAAAACAGTTGAAATCAATCCACCGTTTGCAGGTGGAGAATAGTTGCACATGGAGAAGTATCCTGGCCCTTCATTTCTATCGGACTCAGAGCTTTTTGCCGTGACATCGTGAACCAAAAGCTAAACCAAGAGTCAAAGTTACTCACGTCTCTGAACTCAACCAGGCCCAGCTCCCCCAGCTCACTGACACAATTGTAGGCCGAGCCAGACTGAAGGAAAAGCTGCACCAGGCACACCTCCTCGCTGCGAAACATGGAGCCCATGGCTGCTGAAGAGGAGAGAGGCAGTAAAAAATAAAATAAAAAAGAAAGAAAAGTTCACAGAGGGCATCTGTTATCCGTTAGGACAATAAAAGCCTCAGTGACAATGCAGAAGCTAATGAATGGAAACTGAAGAAAGAGGAAGCGTCAAGTTCTCCTGACTGTGATGAGCAGCTGGGATTTCCATTTTTACAGCCGTGGTCCTGCCACTATTACAAGTTTACAGTTTTGTTTTTTTTTCAGTTCCTCTATACAATTCCTTTATAATACACAAAAAATAAAAAAACACCTTTATGAAGGTTATATGTTCAGTTACTGTTTTAGAGAGGTGTTGGTTCAATGTTGTGGTCATTATGGAGGCTGCAGTTTGTGGTGCTGTTCAGCTGCGTTGAGTTCTATTTACTAACCTCACTGATAGAAATGGGCTGGAGAAAAATACCACAGCTGCACCGAAAACTACAGCCTTGAATCAACGCTTTTCTAAAGACAGTTTCAACATAAACTGAACATCATAATCTTCATGGGTGATAAACTGACAGTATACTGTAACAAGTTGTAACATGTATGAAGAGTGTTACTCGGAATAAACATTAAAGGGAACCTTATAATTACAAACATACCAGTGCAAGCATACAAAGGAAAATATATTTCTATTTCCTTAAACGAGTAAGTCCAGGTGTTTCACGTCTATAACGCGGATTATTTGCATGTTTTGTGTCGTTTTCAGTGGCACGCCATTCCAGTGATCACGCCGCTGAAAGATTAACAATTAAACAAAAGAAATATACGATAGATAAAAGAGAATAATGATAGTCTTGATTGATTGGGGCAAAATGCCATGAAGTGAAAGAAAAGCAGCACACGGGTTGGGTGGTAGCAAGTCCACACAAGTCGGACGGAGGTAGAAAACAGCTTCATGTGAGCGCAAAGAGACGCTAAATCCCCCACAGCTCACCTGTCTGCCTGCTGGACTCCGACCCGCGGTGTTTCAGGCTGCCCGGTACCGTACGGACAGACCGGAGACCGCTAACCGGGACAAAGCAGACGCGTACGGTTTATCATAAGTTTGATGTTTTCTGCTCTGCTCGCACTTCCCGTTTGCGAAAGTCACGTTACTGCAACCTCACGTGACAGCCGACGCTCGTCTCTCGCTCGGCCACGAGGGGGTCGAGGTTTCCAGCGAATTAAATGGCGGTTAAGACGTAACGTTCACGTTACTCGGATTTGAGAGTAACGTAGCGAGTCATTTAGTAAAGAGTTTAACGCAAAACTTTAACTGAACGTTACATTTGAAGTTAATAGATGTCACGCGTGGCGTTGTTGATTTGCTTAACAGTTGCTAAGCGACACCATCATTAAATGAGTGGCATGACTCATTTAACCGTGGCTGCCCTTAATGTTTCTCGTTCAGTCACTCACTAACCATATATAGTACACTCATTAAACAGTAAATTGAGTTTTCGTACACTATATATATATATATAAATATGGAGGACACTTTGAAAAGCAATTACGTTTGTTAGGTTTTATAAATAAGAACAAGTTCTGCCAGAATATATAAAACACGTGACAGTATCCTAGAATGAGTTTCCTTGGTTTCGACATGATGCTGGTATCGTTCCCTCAATTCCTCTCCAGACATGTCTTAAGACATAAAAATAGTTCGCTGGGAATACTTTGAGTTTGATGTTTTTCCACAAACAACTTCTGTTAACTTGTGAACATTAATAAAATTACATTTACTACTCATTCTTACAATTTAAGGTGAGCAAAGGAACCTGCCATCTGATGCAGTTTAAAAACAGCCTCTGGTGTCAAAGAGCACAGACATCATTGTGCACAGTGAAGCTCACACATCCAAGAGAATCAACAATAAGCCAAACAGGACCCGACAGCGTCCATGGTGTTGATCTGACAAACGCATGAATGGCAATAGAAAAGATATTTTATTTTGTTGTAAAAGGGCATTGTTCCAACAGGTAAAGCAAGAAATGACAAATATACAATTGAAAAAAGACAAATGTTTAAATGGGGGAAAAAATGAAACGGGAAATGAAATTGGAGGGAGGTTAAAGACTACATTTTTCAGAGAGGAACATGAATCGCATACCAGTAAATTTTTACGCTAAGCTGTACTGTACGTCACTACAGATGTATTTTCATCTTGCCCTAAAGATACTGTAATGAAGCTGGTCTACATTAATAAGCAAAGCAGATTGTTGTCACACCAATTATAGCTCCCAACAACACGTTGGGAGTTGTATTACAAGCAACTTTAGACCCCCCCACACAGAAAAAAAGAAATACTACAGTAAAAATGATAAATTCTGGCAAATCAGACAAGAATGTTAAACTGGCTTCTGTATCTCATATCATTTACATTTCAGACTCACAGTGCCAGCAAACATGTTATTCTAAGCATCTCACTCCTGGACATGAGGACAAACTCACTAATGAAGCAAAAGGTAGCAGTGATTTTTTTTTCTTCTTTTTCTAAAAATTACAGGTCAATGCCAAGTGTGTGTCCACGATAGTGACTGCTCAGACATAAGAGACCGTTCTATCCTCCTCTCCTCTCAGTCCTCCTCTCTTCTTCCTGAAATTATCCTTTTCTACAAACTGTAAAATTTGAGACTTCTGTCCATTCCTGCAGAAGTCAGGAACTGAGCGTTCTCTCCAAAGGCCACTCCGGTCACCAGTCCGGTGTGGTCTACAATTAAAAAGAGGAAAACGCGAGGTGAAAAATCAGCTTCTTCCTCGGATCACACATTAAGATGTGCATACTGGATGAACATTAGAAAAGTGCTGTATTTCCCCCCCCCCCCTCACCTGTGAAGTTGAGGACCTCAGACCACTGCTTGCAGATGTAGACTCGGATGTCAGACCCTCCTACAGCCAGGTAGGTACCACTCTGGTCAAACACGAGGGACTTCACCTGAAAACAAAAAAAGAAGAAGTAAAGAAATGAGAATCAGAAGCACAGAAGAAAGAGAGCCTGGAGAAGAGTTAACAATTCAATGCAGTGTAGAATCGTAAATGGTTATTCCCAACATGCTGTGTTGCGGTTAAATCCAGACGGGATGTATGTGAATCAACTTAATGCACTTGCCATGTTTATATTTCCAATTAACATTCTGTTAGTATCACTTATCAGACTCTTTAAGTTATCTTAGTAATATCAGATGAAATGAGTTTATTTGTTGTCTTCCCGAGTTAGATGCAACTTTAGTGCCTGCGTGGTAAATATGAAACTAGAGCCAGAAGGTGGTTACCTCAGTTTAGTAAGACGGGAATAGACGCAGTGACCTCCTGGAGGCGACTGCAAAACTCTGGGAAGCCAATAAATCATTTCCGGTCTCTATGCTAAGCTAACCTACTGGCCTGCTGGCTCTAGGCCGCAATTTCTTACCTCATAGTTGTTGTCCAGGGTGATGGTCTTGAAGTTCTTCAGTTTCCTCAGATCCCACAATTTCAAAGAGCTATCCTGGGCACCTGGAGCACAGAACCAGACAATGTGATAGGGTATTTAAAAATAAAACAATTAAATATACCGTGTCAGATCCCTTTAGCGCAAAAACATTGTCCAAATATATTGTAGGTTAATGTGATGTATGTGCAATTGTTTGATATTAATGTTCCTGCAACTTTGAAACCTCACGTAAAAATGCAGATAGTAGTTCTAACCTGTGGCCAGGTAGTATCCGTTCTCAGAGAAAGCAATGGAGGTGACGGGGCCGGAGTGGCCTGGGAAGTTGGCCACGTTGGTACGCTCCTTCAAATCCCAGATCTTGATTTGTGAATCGGCCGTCCCAGTGCCAAAAATGAGACCGTCAGGGTGGAACTGAGCACAGGTGAGAGCTGCAGGGGGTGGAAGAACACATCAACACCTGCAACAGGAGGACATTTATTCAGGCTGCCAAACACACAAGTTAACAACGGCACTTACCACAGCCAGCACTTTCATCAGTGACTTTGGTGAGGACTCTACCGGTCTGGATATCAGAAAAGGCCCAATACTGCAGAACATGGAAGAAAGAAAGTGGAAATAAGTTAAGTGCGGTGGTGCAGTAAATCAGCTAAGACATCATTTGGACTTCAGTGCTGAATCTAGTATGAGTTTATTCTGTAATTTTGTCAAGCTGCACACACACCTGATCCTCAGAGGAGCTGAGCAGGTAGTCCCCAGTAGCATGAAGGGAGAGTCCAGTGACACCTGCCTCATGGGCACGCACCACCTGGACACAGTTGCCCCCGGCGACGGACCACACACGGATGGTGTTGTCTGGAGACGCGGAGAAGACCACAGACTAGAGGGGGCCAGACAGCAAGGGTGCCAGGGACGAAAAGAAAGAGCGAACAATAAGTACGAATAACAAACGATACGTGGCAAGTCTCACTTATTCATTCTCCAATAATTCATTCACTTATTGGCGAAAGATCTGACAGTTTGATGTTTGAAACAAATAAAAACAGTACCTGGGATGGATGGTAAATGACAGAGGTGACCTTCTTGGTGTGACCCTTAAGTGTTGCCACAATCTGCTCCTCGTTCTTGTCAAACACCACCACGTTCTTATCGGCTCCACCTAAAGAATGCGAGAGGGGCGATCAGTTTTCATATTACTTGTAGCATGTTAACAAATCAGACACTTGCAGCTAAGCATTGGATGAATCCACTGTACCGGTGAGAACTTTATTGGTGTCTGAGGGACACAGATCCAGAGCCAGAATACCAGGGACACTGGCACTATGAAGTCCCTGAAGGCAACAAAGAGAGAGCATGTTGACACTATAAACGTAAAGTCTATCGAAACTGTTTCAGCCTTCTGATTAAAAAGGAAAAAAAATATTTATACTCCAACAGGCAGAAATCTATACTTACAGCATGTGAGGCCACTTGGCGGTATTTGCTAAGATCCTCAGCTCTAACCAGCTCCTCTGGGACAGTTTTTCCTCTCTGGAGAAATACAGTAAAATCAGTTTTAAGGCTGTGACAGTATATTACATAGTACAACAACGGTTACAGACTTATGGTAGAATAAGTGTTTGCACAACATTGAGATAGTACCCTTGAAATGGGCCTAATGGAGCGAATAAAAGAGATACAATACCTTCTTTCGTTCCGTAGTGAGGATAGTAGCTTTGTCTTGGAGCTGCAAACAAAAACCAAAAAGGGATAATGAAATAGATCAAATGATAAAATGTCTTAAATGTAAAACCTATAGCCAATAATGATTTATGTAGATAAAAGAAAAATATTACCTTCTGGATGATCTCTGGGGTCATTCCCACCTGTTCACTAATCTCCATAGGCTCTCCACCAGCGCCCTGTGAGGGGGAAGGCAGAAATAGAGATTGTATAGAAGAAGTATAGCAAGAGATTATAATTAGTATTTCTTATAAGTATCTTATTGACTGGAATTAAAAGACAACCACTCACTGCTGCAGCTGGCTGAGAGGCAGGGACTGCCTGAGGGGCAACCAAACCCGCTTGGGGTTTAAGTGTGGCAAGAGCTGTAAGAAGGAAACACACCTAATATGAAAAACCATGCTTTCGCAATATTATCTGTGAGCTCACGTTGGTATGGAGCAGATGCTGGAGAGTGTTGACCGCCGTATGAAATCTGTTTTATGTGCTTCACAACTGGAATTGTGCCCTGCAACGCACGCATCGCCGTCAACCCACCTTCTCTTGCGGCAGTGACCTCTTTGGTGAGTCGAGCGATGACTCTGCAGGCGGCATCATGTTGGTAGAGGGCGTGTGACAGTTCTTGGCGAGTGGTCTGCAGCTGTTGCCGCAGGGTGAAACTGTGAAGCATAACAGCATCCTAGGACAGAAAAGAGAAAACAGGATGACGGAACTCTTCTCAATTGCCTAAAATTGATAATTTAAAGGGGGAAATTATAATCAATAATAATCTCCTGCTTTATTACAAGCTCTTCTGCAATTATATACGCGGCTCATAATTTCTAGAGCAGCTTTCAATACTTACCCACTCATCCTGAAGGGACTTGAGAATGGCTGGAATGCTTGTTGCTGATGGTGCCTTTGGTCTAATAGGATGGGACACTAAAAGAAAGAGAAAAGTTGCTCAGAACAAGCAGTCTCTTGCCTTCATTAATCAAGTTAGTCTCGTTTATTTGTGGTCATTTTTTAGGTTTCCAAGAACACGCTGCAGGATAGAAGAGGCACATCATACAGTACGCAATTATGGGGGATATATTTTTGTAGTATGTACAATACCTGACACTATCAGGGTACACCTAGTTAAAACTAATGCAGTGTCACAGAACAACGTTGCAGTTAATCCTACCCTCATTGTGAAGGTTATAATGATCAGTTTTGTTGAAACCTATATATATATTTTCTAATATATCATTGAAAATAAATTGGACACAATTATTAATATTATTTTTTAAACTCAGTATCATGCAATGCAATTTAACACCACCTCCAGACTGAACATAAAAATGAATGAACACCTCAGCTTCAGCAAAAACTGAACATAATCACCGTCGTGAGGATTTATCACAGGGTTGTTATAGTACATTGCATTAGTTTTAGCTGGGGGTAACGTTACATAATAAAGTGGAAACTGATCTCCAGCTGCTACCAGTAGCTTACCTTTGATATCTACGAGCTGTTCCTCAGACAAGGGTTGCCCGTTCATCGGGTCCGTCCCATTCTCCGCGATGTACTTCTCGATCAGCCTGCGCTCAAACACCTGGTTCGACACCGGAGAGACGCACGGGTGCTCCGGCACCTCGTTGGAGACTGGATGAAAAGCAGTTACATCTTAAAAACCCTATTATATCGACAATAAAAGAACCACAACCAAGACCAGCGAACTACCATACGCAGAAGACGGCACTGCGTGGCCGCTAGCGTTAGCTAAAATAGCTAGTAGCATTACCGCGGAACCTAGCTAGCCTACACTGCCTCCGACATATGAATGAATTCAACCTCACTTACTTGCACAAACCAAAGACATCTTCCCGGCGCAGTCCTTAGAGGCTCTACTGAAAATGGAATTATGCTCGTTTTGTACTTTTATAGTTATTACAGCTAATGTTCACTTTACTTATGTTTTGCTTAAATTGTAAGTAGCACGCTGTCCTTTCATTGCCGCTACAAACGGGCTTCTTCTTCGTCTTCTACGCTTTCTCCCAGTCTGACCGTCCAAGATCCACCGCCATCTACCGCCGGGAAAATGCCACTGCGCAGATCAATGCACCAAAAACTAGTGCCGAGTCGATAGAAAAAAATACAATGCGCAACAATTTTGACAGTCGGTTTAACATTTAAATCATTCATCAAGTAAAAATACAAAATATTATCTGTTTACAGCTTCTCAAATGTGAGTATAACCTGCTTTCTTCAGTTAAAATTAAAATATTGGAGGGGGTTTGGACTGTCATGTTGATAAATAAACAGGGAACTTGATGGAAATTTCGCTGCAATTTTATATACAAATAATTCTAAAAAGAAATTTAAAAAACAGTAATTACAGCCAAACATACATTAAAACTATATCAAATGTGTGTTAAAGATACATTTTATTGTTTGAGAGATGACATTTTGAAAAACCTAAAATATCACAGGCAGCAGATTTGGTGATACGATATTATCCTGTACACAAAGTTTACAGATTAATAGACAATTGCAATATTTGGTGGAACATGTTACATTTCACATAACTATTACTATAATTACCTCAAGGGTAAATATTTTATATGATTGCAAAACCCACCGAACTGCAGAATTGACATTTAACATACAAATGAAATGTTGTTGCAGTTAGGAATGGTCAACATGATGGATGGAGGAAAAACAAGTCACCTACCTCTCTATTACTGTACAGTACTTAAAAATTTCCTTTTGCAAACTTCCGTATCACCGCTCTAATGTCTACGTAGCCCTATAGAGATCACATTACTTTCACAAACATTCACATACCAACACTCACATTGGTCCTGAGGGTCTGGAGGTAGATAACAGCAGGAAATTTCAAGAGCACCATTAACAGTGTCAAGAATATGAGACAGGAAGGCTAATAATCAACTCATGCTGCAGAAAAATTACATGACAAAATGGCATGCAATATTGATACTAAACCATTAAAACTAGGCTAAGATGCAAAAGGCACAGGTGAGGTCCTTCTTTTCCACAACAGCTCCACTGTATGCTGTAGTTTCCCATTGACTTACGTTTCTTCTTCCCTTATATCAGCTCCAATTATCTGTTTTATAAGAAGTTCAGTTTCTCCGAAGTGTAAACACTGCAGGATTCAGAGGTGTCCGTGTCTAGTGGCAGTGTGGAAAAGTATTCTTTTGATTTGCTCCACCTTTCTCTGTCTCCATCTTTTCTGATCTGGAATTGAACACAGTCCTCAGATGAGTGGAGGCAGTCCGAAGCTCCCGGCACCGAAAAGAAAATCCTTTTCTCTTCCTCATTAGATGTGTCCCGCTAGGAAGGAATGAAAACATGTTAAAATAATATTTTAGTCATAAAAATAGTCACAGCTGGAGTGTAGTATTACCTCAGTAGTTGAGATGTGACTAGGGGAACTCCCAGCTGTCAGCCTGTGTGCTTCCTGGTTCTGAGCTCTCTGAGTTTCCACCATAATCGGACTGTAACCCTGAAAATTCAAAAAGCACATATGGTACATGCACACAGACACAATTAACAATTGTAATCAAAAAGAAAAAACTGCTAACTCATTTCATTCAGTTAATCAGCCTTACAGTATGAGTAGGACTGGCTCTTGGGGTCCATTTTCTTGGTGTTACAGGCTGCTGAGTGTGACTGTAGAGGCTTGAGGCCTCAGGACTGGGCTCGCTGTAGTCCTGCGCAAACAAACACACAGACATACAGAATACCTCCCAACTGATTTGATACATTATTATAGTTTAACAAACTCACATGCTTGGATTGTTAAGTTTTTATGCATGAGTGTGATACCTAAACTTTTTGCAATCATATGTAACATAGAATGCAGTTCCATCGTAATACTCCCATAGATCATAAGGTGTCCCTTCCAGGTTTAATTCCAAAAGGCTTTCAGGGAAAGGCTAGAATTGACTTGTTACAAATCCTACTGTGGCTACAATTTTATGTCTTACAACATGTGGATTAAAAAAATATGGAAGCTTTATGAGATGGATTAAATCACATAGGCAGTAAAGCTCCTGTAATGGCCCTTTTAATGTCAAATGGTTATTTAATCCGTTCCATACTCTCTTAATCTACCCACATGCCATACATTATCTGATAACCAACACTACTTCTTCTCCACTCGACCTGCATGCATACATAACCCCCCCCCTCTTTTTTTATTTAATAATTTATTTTTACTTTTGAATTTGATCTTAAGTGATTCATTTATGTTTGCGGGGTCTTGTATATAGTTTGTTCGATTTTTGAAAAAGTATTTTTAACCAGAAAACCGTGAAAGCAGCAGGAAACTGCATAAAGATAAACTGACATTTTAAAATGCGAAACGGTACACACTGAAATCTAAATAAAATGTGAGCTAAAAAACAAGTAAAGTGAGTATGGCAATCTGTCATAAAAATACTAAACCTACTAAGTACTAAACTGAGCCAAGACCCAATTTATTTTGAGAACATGACAAGGAGCTAAAAGTATGGACCTCGTATATGAATTCTCCTACCTGCACAGCTATCTCAGCCAGTAGGGCCACTAACCAGGGTCTCTTGATTTCCTCACCTGGATGTTGACCCTCGGAGGGTTGGCTGGTGGCGTGCGGTTTGCTCTGAGGCCAGCAATGATCTGCGAGAGGCTGCAGTTCGGGTATCGCTTCATGAACAGGATGAAACCAGCCAGTGACACAAACATGCCAGAAGGGACAGTGATGGACTTGAGAAGTGATCGCCATCTGCCTCCCTTTTCTGGAGAGAGCAGAGATGGTATGGATATCAGAATGAATTGGCGACTCTGAGGAAGCAAAGAATTCAGAGACAAAAAAAAGAACGTTTAAACACGTGCTGTCACTCACCGATCACCTGCAAAAAGGTGGAGGATACCAGGTTTCCATCCCCATCTCTGATTTCATACACCCCATCGTGCCTTGAGGTCAGCCTCACTATGACGACCTCATTGATGGAGCCGTTCCTCCCCAGAGAGACGAGGCCCCTGTAGCGCATGTCGTGGTCTGTTATATGGCCCTCGCGGATCAGCTGCACAGGGCCACGAGGGGGCTTGGGGTCAAAAGGGCCCAGGGAGGATTCGTCAGGGTATCGAGTGGGGGTAAAAATGAGGTGGGCATGAGGGACAGGAAGAAAGAGGGGCAGATTTAGAGACTCCTTGGTGAAGCGGGTGACATTGAAGGAGCGCCCTGTGTCGACGTGTAGAATTATGAACACAAAGGGAGGAGTGTAGAAAGGAGGAAATGTGTAAGAGGGTCATGGAAGAGTCACATGGAAAGGAAAAGATAAAATATAAATGTTACAGTTGACAGGATCCTAAAGTTGAAGAAATTCATCAGTCAGCTTCTTATATCTTCTCACCGCGGACAGTGAGGGTGCTGCGGGATATGACGTTCCCCATGCCGTCTCTCATAGTGTAGTTGCCTTGGTCTGCTTGCGTCACTCTCTCGGCCACCCAGACTTTCCCGCTCCGCAGCAGCCGCCCCCGTCCCGCTTCGCTGGTCATGCGGTCCGTCCGGTTCCACAGCACAACTGGCATGGCCTCAGGGGGAGCACCTCGTGGAGAAAACTCCAGTAGGGAGCCATTTTCAGAGATGCTGTGCTCAAAGTTCTCCCCGTAGTTTCTGTGGTAGGACTTTATGCATTCTAAAGCAGGAGGAAGGAATGAGGGATCAGAGAGAGGCAGAGGAAGTGACTAGCACTAATGGAAAGTACCTAAGAATACTTACTGTAGTACTGTACTTAAGTACAGTTTGGAGGTACTATACTGTGCTTTTACTTTATGCTACTTCATACTTCCACTTACTAGATTTCAGATGGTTTCATTTAAATAATTGTTCATGGTCTAAAGAGGTAAAATGATCCAATATTTCACAACAAAGCATGTTGAGTAGCAACATATATTGCTACTCATACATTACAGTAACATACATCTTTAATCATCTCTCAACCCCTCAAATTTATCTTGTGACCCTTAGGAAGGGACCTGACCCCTAAGTTGGGAACCATTGGACTTAACTACCCGACTCTATATAAAGTAGTTGAAACAAGCTCCACCTCAACCAGCTACAACAGTAAAAGGCTGCTTACACATTCATTCTTCAGTATTAACAATTTAAAAAATACAAAATATATTTACATATCAGTTACTACAGAGGTCCTTTTTTCTTTTGATACTTTAAGTACTTTTGGCTGATAATACATTTGTACCTTTAACTTAGGCAGAATTTTAAATAAAGGAGGAGGAGATTTCAGAAAAACAGGAAACTACCATACCAGAAACAGTCAAATGAACAGTCTCGTAGGTGAATCCAGAGGACAGCTTGATGGCATAAAGTCCCTGATCATCATGGGTCACTTCTTTCAGGACTAACATCTTATCTCTGGTCCACTCGAACCGTGGGTCCTTCACCTGCAGTCGCACGGTCAATAGGTTTTGTAAAAATGTACACAAAATAATCAAACAAAGATGCAAGCAGCGACACACTTCCACTCACGATGGTTCTGTCCAGCAGGACGCGCCTCGGCCCCTCTGGGTTTGGTATAAAAGTCACCATCCTGGATGTCGAGTACACAGGCAGACGAAATTCCTTCCCGGCACACACCTTCTGGGCTTCTTCTCTTTCACCTGTCGAAATGGAAAAGAAAGTCAGCAACCGACTCAGACAGTATATTTTGTAGGTGAATAATTTGTGAGGAAATGTGGCATTTGACTCACCCAGTACGACCCAACCTGTGAATAACATAAAATAAATATGATTGTTATTAATCTTCTCTAGCACAATGCTTAGACCTGACTTACACTGGAATATCACTGAAGAAATAATGCTACCACTTTGTAATAGAGTTCCATTTGTAAAGGGTTTATATGTTGTACATTAATGAATGTCTTTATCAATGGTTAATATATAATTATATTGTTTTCAGTCCGGTTTTAGAGCTCGTCATAGCACAGATTCAGCCCTTGTTGAGGTTGTCAAAGACCTTGTCTGCAGTTCTCCTGTGTAGACTAAAAAATTGGGTAGGCCTTAAGGATACTACTTTAAATCGGCAACCTTCATACATTTTCCAATAGAACTTACTCTGCTGTAATAGCACACTCATGTTCCTCTGTAGTTCAGTTTAAGTGTGGTGTCCCCCAAGGGTCCATTCTTGGACCACTTTTATTTTCAATATGCATGCTCCCTCTTAGTCAGGTTAATTATTAAACAGATCCATGATCTTCTCCATCACTGTTATGCAGATGACACACAGATTTATGTTCCACGCAACACTAACTATTGGATTTGGATTTGTAATTGCGCATGTCTTTGTCCTAGAATGTAAGAAATCTTTGACTCTTGATCATGATGGTTATTAAACATTAATAACTACCCCATTACCACATAATAAAGGAAACACCATTCAAAAGATTGGTGTGGAGTGGTGAAGGATTAATTAACACTTATTTAAGCCACTAGTATAAAATGTGTGTCTTGTTAAAAGTGGTACCAAAATTATATTATATAGTAACTTACCCACAGCAAGAGGAAGGGTAAAAATGACAGAGAGTAGGACAGAGGAGGACATCTTCTCCGGTGAAGACTGTTTATCTACAAACACAGTGGACAGAGATGCACACGAGATTGTCATTCATCCCCACCCTCCTCCGAAAACAAGGCTACGAGCCGTTGGACACGCGATCATCAATCAACAGGACACACAAGGGGGAGCCCAAAGCCAGACTGTGGTGATGTTTCTGCTGAGCCATGCATATATTACGGACAACCACAAAATAATCAATATAGTGACAGCCTGATCCACGACGACCTGTGTCTGAAGGCATGTCCACTCAGGTGCCCAACATGTTTCCCATGCCGATGAACAGCATACTGCGATACAGCAGATCATCGGGCCGTCAATTATTAATAATACACACATGATCGCACAGTCAGAGGCGCATATAATCTGAACTCACCTGCAGGATGTGTGAAGAATACGTCCACGGTTTGATATTTATAAATGTTTATGTGAATGGGGATAAGAGGATAACAACGTCCTCTGCATAGCGCGCATGGGCATTGGTCCCCTTCTTTTATTTAGGGCGACGGTAGGCTGTATTCTCGGCAGCTCCTACGCAAGATGCGTAACATGTTGAGCCGGTTCCCGGTTATAAACACGCTATTAGCGTAAGAGAGGGGTATACAATTCTCAGGAATTTACAAAAACATGAGGACAGACCCTCATTTACGAAAATGTCCTGCAGAAAAATGTACTAAATGACTTTTACTTGAGTATTTCCATTCAACTGCGTTACAATTCAAAAGGAAATATTGTATATTTCTGCTACATTTCACTAAGTTTATTTGACAATTACAATTTTCAAATAAAATTTTGACATACACAATAATATGATGAGCTTATGAAATATGATGTTATAAATGAAACCAAATAGTTAGAATGAACCTAATCTCGACCAACAACAACAGTTATAGATGTAATGTAATTAAATGTTTTAATGCAACATGCTCGTTAACACACACAGAGAACAACAGGCATCATGATACAAAGGTGAAGGAGCAGCTCCTCATCCAATATTCTTTTTTCGCCTCGTGGACCGTGGCTTTTACACCTAAGGGGGAAATGCAACACCAAACATTGATGAGAGAAGGCTATCTGGTTACAGAAGATCATGATTTTACAGGGAGGATTCGGGTCCTGCGTAATGGCATAGAGATTGATCCTGTGGAAAGCATAGACGCTGGCACTTTTGAGTTCAGAGACCCACAAGGCAACCTGGCCCAGATGGCGGAAAATCACATTTAAACTAAACTTGATCTCACTCAGATCGCTGAAGCCTCATTTTAGATTCAGCGATTTCCAATTTAACCCTTATGCCCTCCTCGGGCATTTGTAAATTTTTTGTTACTGTTTTTTTTTATTTGGTGATAATTTTGGCTGTGTTACAGCTTGTGGCCTGATTTTTTTGCAGGAACTCTTCTTTTTAGTAACATTTTTGAAATCCATTGTCTTTTACTCTTACATGTCTTTTATACTCTCTTGATGCATTTTGCACCCTCTGGACACCTTCATGGCCAAACTTGTATACGACAAATACACATCATCATACATCAATATTTTTTTCATTTTTTTTTCATAAATCACTTAAACAACTTCCGCCCTGCTCAAAACCACCAAACATTCAATCATTTTCAGTTGAAATATTTGAATTGTTTCATTATTTGTCAAAGAAAACACAGAAAATTAATTATTTTCCATATAATAAGTAGTAGGAAGATGGGGCTTTGCAGGTGATTAGAGTATTGGATATGTCAAAGATTAGCAAAGAAATTGATTTGATTGCATTAGTATTTTTTTATGCAGTGTCAGACACTCCCTCTGGACACCTTTGTGGCCAAAAATGCCTCATTGGGTTCCATTAAAACCACATTTTTAAATTTCACTGCCATTACAGTATAAAATCATACATTCTATAATGTTAGCATTTAATTTTGAAGAGAAGTAGTGATATTTAACATTTTTACTGTATTCCACCATATTCAACCATTATCCCATTGTAGGCCGATGCCTGAAATTCTTGTATTTTTGCCAGTTATATTATGGAGCCATGTGACAACCAGGGGGCCTCAAGAGTGATTTGTGTGTGTGTGTGTGTGTGTGTGTGTGTCCCATGTATGTATGCCCAACCCTTTATCGGGTATGTAACTACTTTTGGTAATTTCCTCACATGTTAGATATCACGCCCTACAGGAAAATGAAAAGTTTAAAAAAATATTGTTATGCTCTCCAATAACAGCCTACGGTTGATTTTTTTATTTTAAAGTATTTAAATGAGTATTGAATGAGAATAAGTATTTCAATAATTGCCCTATAAAGGGTTAAGATTTGGGATGTGGGATGTGACCGAGTAACGAAAGGGGCCAGTTCATGGATGGCTCCGGTTAATTCCGACAGTAAGTAAACGCATCACGACAATGTCGTGACCATATATATGAAACAGTTTCATGTGGCTGACCACACCAACCATAGCTACGGACCAAACTCGCCTGCCCGGGCACAGACGACATTATCAACGGCATAGTGTGGGATGTGTATATCAAATCATACAAAAATTAAAAACTGTTTTGTGTTGTTGTTGTTGTTGTTGTTGTGCTTCCTCTCCAGGCTTTTCATATGATGAGAATTATGAGTATGGGAACAAATACCGGATGAGGTTGCAAAGAAAGACTCAGTCCATCGAGTTCAACCCAAAGTACAACTCAGATGACGGTGCTGGTCTTGTGGAAACATGACGAGCCTCCAGCCACAGAGGACAGTAGGCATCTGGTTATGATATCACTATGTCATATTTAATGTAGCCCAGAGAGACAGTGGCCGCTACATAATGAGAGTCACACTGTTTTTTTAAAAGTTACATGGCCTTATAGGCCTTAAGATAATACTTTATCAAAACTCATAACTCAAAAAAGCATCATG
Organism: Nannoperca obscura; assembly: GCA_036024295.1. Taxonomy (NCBI): domain Eukaryota; kingdom Metazoa; phylum Chordata; class Actinopteri; order Centrarchiformes; family Percichthyidae; genus Nannoperca; species Nannoperca obscura. Next base: position 29,353 of record JAVQJL010069059.1, read on the forward strand.
GTCAAGCTAAACACAAGACTGCATGTCATTCTCTTTGTACTAAGTGTTTATTCTCAATAAAGAACTGTTCGTCAGCTGTTTTCCAACATCTATTTAGAGACCAAACTGGATTTGTTTTAGTCGCTCTCCAGTGTGTTGTTTGTGCTAGTCAGTGTTCTCCAATTAAAGGTGCCCCATGGAGTTTTTTGAGTGTGTCCTTGAGGCCTAACAAACATGTTGGATGTATTTCTTTCCTCAAAAAAAAAACAAAAAAACAAAACAAATCTGTTTCCATCCATGTTTACTAGCTAAGCTGTTTTCCCTGCCTTTTGCTGGCAGATTGCTGTGTTTCTTGGCAAGTTACCACCACCTGTCCATGGAATAATGAGAAACCATTAGCAGGAATGTGTATTGTGTCAATCATGCACGTGGCGTGTGCTAACGCTTCCTTGTGCGCATGTTCGAGGGACCTGCTCACAAAAACATTGCTCCACCTTTAACATTTCTCACCTGTCAGTAGTGTCACTCAGTTTGTTTTGTAGTTTTGTCTTTTTGCTTTGTGTAAAAGGAGGAAGCATGTTAAAAGTGACTTGAAGTAGGTCTCATCTGTGTTGGCTAAAGATAGAAAACTTACACGATGACATGTCTGTCTTTTTCTGTCCAGGTTTCACCTCTAGCAGGCCAGGCAGACGCTCCAACTGACCCTGTCCACTCTGACCCGGAGCCGCGGTTTGAACCCCCCCCCACCCCCTTAAATTAGATTCAACTTCGTGTAACGTTTGAAACTCATACAAACTCCGCTTCCTCTGAAAGCCTTGATTTTCAAAGGTACACTCACATTTGTGTAACATTAAAGGAATTGTTCAACATTTTGGGAAGTACACATATTCACCAGTGGCTTTCTGGAGTTTCCACTGGTTGCCTGGCAACTGGTCCTAGACAAGAAATAACCTGGCACATAACCCACAATAAAATGGCAAATTGTACACTTGTAACAACAAACAAGATGTAACATGTTAGTGAGTGTGCTTTAGAAGTGCTGGAAGGCAATTTGTCATATTTGTACAAAGCCAAGCCGTTTCCAGTGTGTTTTGCTAAGTAAAGCTAACCAGCTTCTGGTTATAGCTTCATATTTACTGCACAGAGAGAGGTATAAATATTCTTATGTAACTGTCAGCAATAAGCAAATGCATGTATTTCCCAAAATGTTGAACTTTTAACATTTACTGCATTTTCAGGGGATCTACACAGTGAGACACATTTTAACTCCTCACACCTCCACAAATCTGCACATGTTGCAAATTGCACGATGTTCCATTGGTGACAGTTGGTTAAAACACAAGGGCTGTAGGAATACCATATTTTGCATCTGGGTCAGTTCCAGTTATTTTAGCTTTACTATGAAATTTGGAGACTTCTAAAGCCACGTGTGTGATGAGCTCTCTGTATTTCAAAGTGGTAGACATATTCCCATCCCGTGGGATTCATATTGTAGCTCTTGCTTGCAGTTTAGTGTGGATTCTGAAGTAGAATTAACTTTAAATGAGCTTTAGATGTTTATTGATGTATAGCTACTGTATTACAGAAACTTTTTCATTTACTCAAATCAAAATTTTTTGAAGTTATATTATAGTGACTGTAAAAATATCACAAGCACCGGTTGCCTTTTCCTTGTGCATATTTTCAGTGGAAAGCAACACAATGGCACTTGCGCATTTCTTAACATAAATCCTGGAATATGTTTCGGACTTTTACACACACAAGCTCACAAGGAAGCAAGCCATGAGCTTGAGTACAAAGAGTTGTATTAATTTGAATTGTTTATTTATTAACAAAGAATGCATGTTGTAGTTTATGATAGTAGAGTTGTTTTTTGTAAGTACTAACTGGAGCCTTTTTGAGAACGTGATATGAGGAATTGTAAAACATTTCTAAACAAGTGAGCATCTTGTCCTGTATCTTAGTGTATTTGGAGTCCGGTGTATTAAAGCTCATCACTCCATCCTACTATATGGTTTGTATTTTTTACACTGGCTTCATGTATTCACAGACAGCACACTTTACTAATAGTTCTGACACCGCACCACAAGCACCACCCACCCAACATGTTTCCATACAGCCAAAAGCTCATCCAAGCATATACATTCCTTCCCAACATTCCAACTGGTTCTCAGAAGAAGCTCAACTGAGCAGAAGTTAAAATACAGCTGAGCCTTTTGTGTGTTGTTCAGGACAACTACAGAGCCATAAATCTGTTTGTTGTACGAGACAAAAAACAATTATTTTTAGATACATTGGTTACCCTCAATGGTGCTGAAAATGTTATCTTGTGCTTTAAGTAGGACTGCAGCGGATTGATGCCTGAAATGCAACTTGCAGTTTAAGGTGTCTTTGGAAAGAGAAACAAAATATTATATAGTCACCCTAACTATGTAACAGAAAATGCTCTGAGTCTTCACTTTACTACTGATTCCTACTGTTTTGATGATGGCACTCACACAATTGGTCATCTTTAACTTGCTTAAATGGGGTCTAAGGTTATATTTTACAGACACAAAACAAAAACTGGACCTTGCACTGAATTTTCAGGCCTGCTTTGACTCAAGAGTCAAAACATTTTTTGTGCGAAATGATAATGAAATATTATGTTTAATATAGTATGGTTGTGTTTTACTGTTTCTCTTGGGTGTTTAGATGAAGACATTTGCAAATGCCTAAACAAAATGTGCACACCAGTCACAATATGTGACAGAACAAGGCCAGTTTGTTCAGGTCAAATCCAGAATTGCTCGTTGACATGCACTGACCCCGACACTACAGCTTTCTCACATTTTACAATGTTATGGTGAACTTGATAGCAAACAATTGCTTATTTAAGGCTCCATTTACACACATCTTCTGTGTGCCTCATACAGTATCTTCTCATAATAGGTGTTTAATTTTCACAATGAGATTATAATCAAATAATCATTTTGTATATACATTTAGGTTCAGAATCATATTATTGTCATTCTTTGTCTTTGTGTCCGTGATGATGCGGCATCACATTTCACTTTACTCCACCACAGCAAAGTGTAGGAAGGAAGTGAGTTTCGCTGCTGCAGGGTGTTCCACTCGGTTGGAGTGGGGGGGGTGGAGATGGATGGTGGGAACCCGGAGGATCAAAGAAGCTTCCAGCTGACTGAACAGCAGGGGACCAATCAGGCAGAGAGAAATGGAGAGGCTGTCAACTGGCCGCAGCTCAGCCTGGGTTGAAGATACTAAGTAGGTTGTGGTGAGTTGAAACAGAGACATAAAAAAATGAGATTGGCTGCTTGATAGTGGATTATTTCAAAAATTTCTAAAAGCCAAATCAAGGTCATCATTTTTAATTTGTCCAATACTTTGGTTTATGACCGTGCCGTCAGCCTCAGCCTTTGGCATTTAGTGATAACGAATGTTAGCACGCTAAGATGGTGAACACTGTAAACAACACACCTGCTAAACATCTGCATGTTAGCATCGTCACTGTGAGGAGGTTAGCGTGCATGTGCTAGTATTTAGCTCAGTACAGCCTCACAGAGCCACTAGTATGGCTGTAGACTGTCTTGTTTTAATCAAAGAACTGTGTAAAATTGTGCCTTGATTTTTATTCGTATGCGATTGTGGAAAAGACAATACAGATAGCGGACAGTTTACAATCAGTCTAGATAAATCATCCCATCCTCTGTGCACACTGGTCTTGTTATTGCAGCCTTTAACTACCTTTATGTGCCAGTTATTACAGTTATTTATCATAGTAAAAATATTCCATGTAGTTTCATTATTTTGGCATTTTCTGAGGGCAAAGAAAAAAAAGCAATTCTGATTAAAAATCCCAGAGATTACTTTATTTCCCATAATAGTCTGACGCACAGAAACCATCACAATGACCATTTTCTTACATTACCATCACTTTTCTCCATCTAAACTCCGTTCCCCTCCACCCTCCCCGGTCACTACTCCCCTTTCCTCTTCTCTACTGCCTTCAGCCGGCCCTCCAGGGAACTCAGCCGGTGCTCCACTGCAAAAGTCTTCTCACAGTCAGAAGTGAGCAGAGTCAACAGAACGCATCCCAGCACCAGGCCGGCCAGTCGAACCGCTGTGGTGTCTGCCGTGGCGTTCTTGTCGATCACGATCAGTCCAAAAAGCCAGAGCGCCAAGACGGTTCTCACCACCCAGAACACCCGCCTCACCACACCAATCAACAGACGGAGAACGATGGTGAGCACCCAGTAGCCAATGAGGGCCACCAGACCCCACTGGGCAATGGCGGCCACGCCCTCTGGAGTGAAGAGGGGCAACGTCAGTGCAACTGTGGAGGGAGGAAATCCAGCTTAGGCATATTTTCATAAGGAATAAAGCTTGAAAATAACTTACACAGGAAGCAACAGGAGTGTACACACACACACGCACATACATACACACACACACACAGACAGAGGAGTGGCAGACACAATGCCTGAAGGAGAGGCAGGTCTGCATACTTGCACTTGAATCTTTCATTGCCACAGATCCGCTCGTCCTCTAGCAGACAATTTGCAGTGAGCTACAAATACGAGGAGGGAAAAAGTAGAGCACGCTGCAAAGCCTAAACATACGCTCAGCCACACACACAAACACGTATTTTAAACTTGGGCCGCCCTGGTACCCACCATCGAATCCTGTGACCCTGAGGATCTCCGTAACGTAAACAGCGATGACATTCAGGCCGCTGGCAGCTCCTTCAGCCAGGACCCGGATCACCTTCTCAAAAAACTGTGGTGGTGTGGAGGGAGGGTGGAGACATGTTTTACTTTGAATTATAATAAGGGTAACAATGAAGAGAGGAAGCATTCTGCTCACATTAATAACCATGCAGAGAAGAATTAAACATCTGTAGCCAGCCTACATGGCTCCAACTCACAAGCAGATACAGAATTATTCATATTTCTGGTGTATATTAGAAGACTTATATTTACTGTAGCTGTTTGTACAAATTTGATGATTACATTAATACAGAACTCTTACAGACTTTAAGTGCTGCTGAGCTGCACCTTAAGATAGAAGACGTGCTGTGCATGCTAGTGACAGCTGGAGAGTGCCCCTCTCTATTCCTGTACAGTCACTGCTCCCCCCGAAACCACACAACACACACACTTTGTAGCTTTGTCAGGCAAGGTCAAGGGTAGCCCAGTAAGTTGGACAAGTATCTTATCTGCACCTGTTGCGATACACACTGGCACAGACTGTCCAGTGCGTCCGAACAAGAGTCAAGCATCTGTGACTTCATGTCAGTGTGTGTATTTTAATTAATATTACACAACAATACTACATTTACTTTTGAATGTACTCAAAATGAATGCTACAAAGTTGATTTGAAGACAAACAGTGCAGAGCGTGCACTGGATCAAAAAACTAATTGAAGGTAAAAGCTAGGCAAAATATCTCCACACAGTACTGATAGCTCTCAGTACATTTAGTAGAGTAACATTACCTGACAAAGACCTTGAAGAAACGCTGATCTGTTACATTACATTTTTTTGGGAGCAGTGCGCTGTGCAGATCTTTAGTCTAACTTTTGCTTTGAGGATTCAATTTTAGCTTGAGGGGCTCGTAAAAACAAAAATCTATTTCTCATCCACGAATCACGAACACACCCTCTATTTTGCATTCAGAGTTACCATCTGAGTCATTTTGAACAATTTCAGCCAGCTTGCCAACACGGCTTCTTATCTCTACAGGCTCACAAGTACAGGACTATATTTTGGCCTCGCCTCACATGCAAATATCACTACACAGGAACACAAATATGGCCACAGCTTCACCACAATCATGCTCCTACTCACTGCACTATGAGGTGACATGAGCTAAACAGAGCCACGCGAGGGCTGTTTAAGGGGGACCACGTCAGGGCAGACTAGAAGTAGACACCCAGGGGGTTTCTTACCATGGCCACTGTATAGACGTTCTCCTGACCAAGCAATGACTCAAGAAAGAACACTGCACTCTGGGGGAAAGGGAGCCACAGCAGGGTGGAGGCAGGGAGACAGAAAAGTGTGTGCATGGGTGGGGGTTGCACAGATATAAGAAGATGTGAAATGAGGGCAGAGAAAATGAGGGGATCAGGGGAGAGATTAACAAGTTGAGGGGCGTGAGGAGAGGAATTTGTGTGAAGGGTGAGGACATGGATGGAGAGAGAGAGATGAGAGGTTGGAGTGGAAAATTAGTGATCGGGTACAGTTACTGATCAAGAATAGTGACAGAGCACACGTAAGTAAAGTTAGACCAAAAGCCCAGCAAGATATGACATTAAAAATGAAGAGAGAGGAGAGTGTAAAGCCACTTCCTGGTGCAGGGAGTGAAGCAGTAGGCTATCAACCGGTGGTGCACCTCCTCCCTGTAGCTACCTCAGCAGCTGACCGTATCACGCCGCTTCCCACCACCGACTCCGCGTACCGCTGGATCTCCTGGCAGGTTCCGGTGATCAGAGTGCGGAGGTTGAACGCCGGTGGGCTCTCCCAGGTCGGCTTGGCCTGCTCGGCTCCAGCTCCAGTCCAGCCCACAGCCAACACGAGCACCATCACATGGGCGGTGAGGAAAAACCGAGCCGTGGCGCATCCACCGCGCCCACAGCCGGACGCACAAAAAGTCATCGTTGGGAGGTTGGGGACAATAAAACGTGCGAAAAATAGTGTGTGCACAGGTTTAACAGCTGCGGTCCAAAGCAGATTGAGCGGCTTGTGGTTCCGTGACAAGACAGGCTTGTAAATCAAATGCTTAAAAATGGCTTCTGTTGAGAGCAGTCATTGGCTACAGACCGTTGTTAAATCAACATGCTGCAGCTCTCAATAGGCAGAAAGAGATGAGAAGAATCGCGCCTGCTTCTAAAATAACACACCGATTGATCCAATTGTCCAATTTGCAAGACAAATGTGTCGGTTAAAAAAAAATTTAAATAAAAAAAACACACCCAAATGACTCAAAGCGATCCGAGCATTTAATTATAAACTTTGGCAGCGCTGCAAATATCCAATCTAGGTCCGCTGCGCTCCGTCAAGGACACTCCAGCATTAACTGTGTCTATATTTGGTAAGAAGCTGTTAAAAGGCTTAGATCCGGCCGTGGGCGAAATCTTTGATCGTTAATCAAGGAGGCAGCAGAAAGTTAATTAAAAAAACCAAAAGAGAGCAGAAAAATCTGGGTTGGTTTTACCGTGGGAACTTTGCGCGTAAAATAAAACGGTAAAAACGCGGTGACGTCGAGCCGACCACGAGTCTCCTAAGGCTTCTTATTACAGCCCCGAGCTCCACACAGGTCAAGTTTGGGGTTCCTTTGTCTCGGAACTAGCATCAAATGCTCTGCTGGGATGGATTATATCACACAACCTTTAAAAAAACCACACACACAAAAAACCCTCCCCTTGTCGCCGTCCCGCATGACGCTTCCTTCCTCCCGGCGTTTCAAACCAGTTTCCAGTGCGCACACACGTCTACATCTTCAGGGGGGAGGGGAAGAGGACGGCGCTCGACCACACGGACAAACAGAGATTTGCACACTGGGACTTGTGGTTTAATAATCCAGGTCAAACATTAAAATAAATAAATATTGAAATGGAAGCAGGAGCTGGACACTTCAGATGTCAGTTTAATAACTAGTAACTACAGCAAGGACACAGCATGAAGGTAGGAGAGATTAGAGATTCCAGGTCAACTTGGAGCAAGAAAAATCACTTTTCAAAAAAAAAAGAAAAGAAAAAAGTGACATATATGTATATGACACATATACACACCGACATTATGCTAACATCCACAAGATTGGGAAGAATTTTGCTTTCTCACTGTGCTCATCTTTTTCTATGTATTACTGGTTTGTGTAATTGCCTTTTTTTTTACACACACACACACACACACACACACACACACCACACACCCACCACACACACATCACAAAACTCAGTATGTGATGCAAACTCACAGAATCTCTTCTTCTGCATTCTTCCAGCAGTATTTGAAAACGTAGATTAAAAGTTGTGGATACTGGATGAGAGAAGTCATTGTAAAAAAATAACAAATAAAAAAAAGTTAAAGCGTTCAGTTCAGAGCATCACTGCGGCCCTACGAGGCTGGAATCAGACAGAGATGTCACACAGAGGAGGCGGCGAGGTGCTGTGTTGTGAGCGCAGTGGCGAGTCTGACCCCGTTTCCTCACAAGCCTCCGTGGAGGAGCGCAGCGTTAACCTATGTAAATGCGGTGGAAGTCATTCGCTCCGAAGGCGGCGTTGCACTTCGGGCACTTTCTCTGGCGTGTGTCATAGCGTGTCTTAACGCACTCGAAGCAGAAGACGTGGAAGCACTTAGTCAGTACCGCATCCTTCACCCGAGAGTTGCAGCATGGACATGTTAAACGTGCCTGGGGGAGGGAGAGAGAGGGGGAGGGAGAGAGAGGGAGAGAGAGGGACGGGGGGTGAGGGAATGGTTTGAACAATAAACTGAGATGGCATTTTTGTCCTGAGCTGAATGGCTTGCGATGAGTGGACACGAATATCTTCAAGCTCAACTGTTCAGGAACACACCACAAGATATGGAGGCTGATTATATAATAACCCCGATGTGGGTTCTCCAGACCGTGGAGAGTACGGAGAACAGTTGGCGCACACAACTTGTAGTACGACAGGGTGTATAATCAACCCCCTACTGATTATATCAAACCACTTAGTTTATGACCAAATCTGGAAAAAATGGACGACAAGTGACAAAAGTCGGTCATTTAATGCATCATGCTGAGCCTTCGCACAGTTGGTCAGAATGTTTTGTTTCCTTGTGTGTTTCTGTCATCAGAGTGTGATCACACTGCCAGTTGGTCTCATTTGATGGAAACCAGAGTGATGAAAATTGCTGCATTAATCACTTACAAGTCAAACAGAACCTTAAGAGTCCAGTCAACCTGCTTGTCTGGGGCCTGAAGGCTGTCAATTGCAGTCCCTGTGACGTTCGTTCGATATAGCATATAGCTAGCACTCCTAGCATGAGAAACTGCAGTTTTTTTGAAAACTTTGAACACTTTTGGGAAATACACTTATTTGTTTTCTTTAGAAAATTATATGGGAACATTGGTATCAAACGTATGTCTTAGTCAAACTTAGTCTTACGTACAGTCAGCCACTGGTTAGCTTAGCTTAGCACAAAGACTTGGAACAGGGGGAAACAGCTAGCCTGTGCCCAAAGCTAAAAAGGTACATGGAAAAACCCAAGTGAAAAAGCAAGAAGTCAACTTTTTGTTTTCATGGCTGGGACGAGTGAAGCCAAGAAATAGTCCTGCATAAAACATTAGTTTGTCATTTTTACACTTTGGTTTTTCGGTGTTAATTAGTCAGTGTTAGTGGTGCTGGTAGGTGGATTTTATTAGCTTTGCATAGAGCAAGGTTACCCGTTTCCCCCTGCTTCGAGTCTTTGTGCTAAGCTAACTTTTTTTAGCTTCATATTTAGCATACAAACATGAGAGCGGTATAAATCCTCTTAACTAACTCTCAGTCTAAAGGCAAATAAGCGTATATCACAAAATGTGAACATAGGTGATCGTATTAATGCAACAGTTGCACTGAGGACAAGTGGAAACAGGTAGTGTTCAATATATATTGTACCACAGAAACCAACCTTATAGTCATTGATTTCTTCATTTAAGATGTCATCTCCATTACTGATTTTCTCAGCTGGTTTCTTGGCCTTCTCAATCTTTCTCCTGAGTTTGGAGATGTCCTCCTGAAACACAGTTACGGGTTAACAGCTGCAAGTAAAAAGGAGTCCACACTTCACTTTGATTTGACAACAGATGTTACGAATGCGACACTCTTAAGCAGTCAGTACTGGAGACTCGGATGTTGTACTTTTCCCACAGTTGTGTAAACGCACAACACGAAACCAACACGGGTTAGAGCTCACAGTGGCGAAAAAAAGGGATGTGGAACTTATTCATGATTTCAGTAGAGGACAACAAAATGGAACTGACGATAGCTACTTGGCCTACATACAGCCAGGAGGAAACAAAAGGCTTCAATCCACAAATCTTATTTGTCATCAGAAAACATGCAGTGTGGCAGGTGTCATGAAAATAATATGTTGTTCTCCCTGTGTTAACTAAAATTGGATGTAATTGTGCGTTTGGACCATGTGTTGCCTTTTAAGTCCACGCGCTGTTTGAAACTTCACGGCTCGAGCTCACTTATGCGTACGCGTTTGTCTGTGTGTGTTGTTACCTGCGCTCGTCGGGCGTTGAAGGACTCTTTCTCCCTGGAGATGCTGTTCTCTACGACTTCCTCTCTGACCAGGTTGAGCCTCTGCTGAACCTGCTCCAGCTGAGTTCGCACCTCCTCCGACAGCAAAGCCGAGTCCTGAGTCTGAAGGACGACAGAGATGTTTTTCTGATCGAAAAGTCTTCTGTGGGTCATAGATCCGATTTTTCCTCCACACTTCTCATGCTGTGTATACCTTTATAGTGTGCGCATGAGTGTTTAGAAATAGCTGCATATCTAAATGCAGCCGTAGCTCGTCATTACTGAACGATACGTCACCTTGCGTTTGTTCATGTCCAGAGCTTGTGTTCGAAGTGCCAGCTCTCTCTCAGCAGTGTTAATGGTGCCCTGCAGGAGGCGCTCCTTCTCCTCAAGCTTCCTCACCACCTGCAGCTGGGCATCGACCTGACAAAAAAATCATGATTGTAAACTAAGATTTATAAAACATTTATAAATAAACGTACTAGAGCTAGAAGACAAACAAGACGCTGGGTAAACGAATGGGAGCGGACGCACAAAAAAAGTGAACAGTAAAGGGCAGCTTGTGCAGCTTTTTTTATATTATTTAAACTTTTATTTATTCACAAGCTGTTTTAGTGAAAATGGTTGAGTTTTTGTTGTTGAATATAATCCTTAATACATTCAAAGAAAGCAAGAAACACCCGAAATGACAATCAATTTGACTGCGTGCATGTCACGACACCCCTGTTCTTGCCGATTGCACGTTACGGCGCTGCCTGGTGGCTCACCTGAGTTTTTAAAGTGAGCAGCTGGTCGGCCAGCTCCTCCTTCTCCTCTTTTAGCAGCTTGTGGATCTGGTTGGACTTGATCCGCTCGCTCATCAGCTTGAAGTTGGCGTCGTCTTTTTCTCTGAGCTGTTGCATCAGACGGATGTTCTGTTCCTGCATGTCCTCGAAGGCCTGGCCCGTCACGTCCATCTCGCTCAGCAGCGCATCCTCCTCCTGCAGATGGAGTAGGGAGGCGACGAGAGGGTCAAGAGAGCAAAAATGAGGTTTTGTGTGTGCATAAAAACACAATGGCCAGCCTTCACACACCTGTTTTGCTATAGAGAGCTTCTTGTTGAGGATATCGATCTGCTCCTCCACAGACCGGATCTTCCTCAGAGCCTCTTCATCAGCCATTTTCTTGCCCTCCCTCCTCTCTCTCTCCTCCAGCTCCCTCAGCCTCTGCCGTAGCTCCTCTCCCTGGAATCAGCACGGTTATTTCATGGGATTGCCATTACAAATTACTATTGCAGCACAAACATCCATAAGTCGTATTAGAAACTGATGAATGGACCCAGGACCTATAGTTGAATCTACAAATTCTACACCAACTTCGCAGGAAACAGATACTTAACTGTAATAATTATATACACACACACTATCCTGCTTCTGAACACTCATGTTCACTTGTGAGTAAATGTCAGAGTGCAGGTGACCATCTTCTGTAGTGTGCAGTGCTGATCACCTCTGACTTGGACTTCTTCTCTGCAGCCATGAGCTGCACTTTGTCCCGCTGCTCCTTTGGTGCCGAGCGGTACATGTCCAGCAGCAGCTTCATCTCCCTCTGCGACTCCTGGGCTTTCCTGCACGGTCAAGATCAGAGTCTTTAACAAAACTATCTCCATCGTCTAGACTCAAGAAGGGCTCTGCACATTGTTTTTGAAAGAATTAGGACAGACAACCCGGACCATCTTTTTTTTTTACCCGTTTCTGAGCGATTAAGCTTTTTGTTTACCTGCCATATACCGAGACAAGAGTCTACTATTCCATGTGAGCCTCTCCTGGTGAATCACTAAATCATATGACAGGTAAATTATTTCCCATGCCTTGTGGGTTAGATGAATGGTACAACTTTTTACTGGACGCTACCGCCTGAAGCTGAGCAGACCCACAGATGTATTACTAGAGTTTTTTGACCATCTATGCAAAATATTTAATGACCCAGCACGACTTTATGCCTGCTGACACACAGAACAGTATCATTAACCACCAGGCCACCCGGTTTTTCCATTTGAAGAAATCAGCACAATCTAAAATTAAAAACAACTTCCACACATGCAACTTACTTGAGTTCTGCTCGGACGATCTTCAGCTGCTCCATTTCCTTCCTCTTTGACCCTCCGACCATAGACAGGCGCTCCCCGGCTGACTCCTCTGGTTGGCTGCTGCTCCCCGGCTTCTCCTTCTCTTCCTTCATTGCGCTGCTGCTCCCACCACTGCGGGCCGGCCTCTCTCGCTCCTTTTCCTTCTCCCGCTCGCGGTCTTTCTCCTCTTTTTTTACAATGTCCTTTTCTTTCTTTTCTTCCTTCTCTTTCTTCTCCTCTTTCTCCTCCTCTTTTACTGTGGCCTCAGGCTCTAATCCAGGCTCTGTTTTCACTAAGGCTCCTACAGAAAGAAACAAATACAAAGTGAAGGAGAAGTTGTCAACCAGGACGGTCGTAATACGTCTTAATACGTATCAGAACTTTGTGAAATCAGTGTTTAAGAAAAAAAAAGTTTTCAAAATGAACTCAGCTAGGTGCTAGTTACCAATGCTAATGGGTGTGGAGGAGCCGTTGTCTGGCTCTGTCTTGAGCACAGGTTCCCCAGAGATGGCTGGAGTCAACGGCGAGGTCGTCTCATCCTTCACGTCGATCTCTGTGCTGGACTGTGATTGGAGGATGGCGTTGCCCTTTGAAGCGCGGACCTAAAGAGGCAACAGATGTGTTTTAGTGTGATGTGCTGTTGTGTTCTTGTGTCACTGGCAAAGTGACCCACAGCCATTTCCTTTCTTTTGCCGTCTCCCTCCGACCTACCTGGTTGAGCTCAGCTTGTGTCTCTCTCAGCCTGATCTTGTATTTCACCACCTCTCCCTTCATCTGCTGGTTGTGGTTCTGCAGTGTGCTAATCAGGTGACGCATCTCCCTGTTGATAGGACCTGAGAGAAAGAGGCAGATACAGAAAGGTACAGATTAGGCCTGTGAAACTGTGAGTTCTTAGTTCTGCTGCCTTTTCAGCACAATTCATCCACCTCGTTCCCAATTGAAGCCAGAACCTGTTGGTTACCTGCTTGCTCGTTGGCAGCAAGAGTCTGTTCAAATTCGATGCGCAACATCTCGTACTCCTTCCTGACCTGAGCCAGTGTGTCCTCCAGCTGAAACACCTCTGTACGAACCTTCCTCTGCAGAGTCACCTCATCGTTCTGCACACAGAGGGGACGAGAGTAAGAGAAAGGACAAACGGCCACATAGATAAGACACTGACCGACACACACACACCTCCATGTGCTCGAGCTGTCGAAGCCTCGCCGTCCTGGTGGTGTTGAGACGAGCGCGCGTCTCATCCAAGTGCGCCTTGAGGATCAGAGACTCGTTGTAGAGCACAGAAAACTGCGACTGCAGACAACGATACTCGGAGGTCTCTTTCACCAAACCCTCTGCTCGACTCAGCAGCTCCGCCTGAGAGGAGCCGAGAGAAAGGAAAGAAAGGGAGGCGGAGACAGGAGCCAAAGAGGAAAAAAAGACTGAATATTTGAAAAATATTGAATACACATAAGAACTGATCAACTTTTCTAGGTAAATATTTACACTGATGTGGTATTTTTTCCAATGGTCAGTTTTTATCCTCTTTTTGCACTCGTGTGTTGATCCGTCTTGAATTTGGTCCTGGTAAAATGTATTTTAACATAGCAGTAAATTAGTTTAGAGGACCGTGTACGTTTACTGATGTCATCTTACGATAATGAACTCCTTTGGTTTAATGTAGCTTTAATACTTTAGAGGAGGAGGGTGGGCCACCAATATTTATAGGATAGTGTAATCCATGAAAGAGTTGTTTCCAAATGAAAGTCAAAAGGACGGTGCGTGAGAAACAAACGTCCACCTCCATGTTGTTGTTCTCCTGGTGCACTGTCTGCAGGTCCTGCTGGAGCTTCTGCAGCTCAATGAGGCGGTTGTCTGCCAGCTCCCTGCTCTCCTCCATCTCACTGTTCATTTCTTCAAACTTGGAAGGAGACAAGGAGGAAAAGGTCAACCAAAAAATAAAAAAACCCTTCAAAATCAAGAATTTGTGGGGCTCTCTCGCTTCACACCGTTGTCTTAAATCACCAAAAAGCGTGAAATAAATGTCCTACCTTTCTCTTGTTAATGGTGATGGTCCCACAAACGCTGCTGGCCTCCCCACAAACCTTATAGCCTTTGCTGTTCACCTGGGAAGTGTTACAGGAAGTGTTACGACGTGCGTCAATATAAACATCAGAACATTTCCGCAAGTCTGTCGCACGCAGAGAGCACACGTCCTCACCCTCTCCAGTATCTCGCTCAGGTGTGCATTCAGCCGGTTCTCTCGGCGACGGATCTTCTCCATGTCCCACTGGAGCTCCTCGATCAGGACCTGCAGCTCACTGACGCGCTGGTCTGCTTTGTTAGCTGCACGACCCAGAGGCCGGGACTGGACAAGGCGGGGATACAGAGAGATACTTGAAACCACACACACAAGTTAATAGAAACATAAATCCTTCCTTAAAAGGTATAACTCTGCAACAAGGCAGCTGTTACTAGAGGACTTCCGTTATGAAGCGAGTCACAGTGACAAAACATTGGAAAATATCAATAATATAAACAATATCATGTATTTATGACCAATTTCTTATTCAAAGAATCAAAAATTCACCTTGAAAACAAACTGACATATGATTTGTACCTCGCTCGTCATGTGACTGTGCTTCAGCTTGAGGTCCTCCGTCAGCTGTTGCAGCCGCTTGTTTTCACTGGTCAGGAGAGAGTTCAGCTTGGAAGCTGCCTGCCAGAGACTTCCCTCTGGAAAGAAACGCAACAATAACATCACATTTTAAGGGTGTGAACACAAAGACTGAACTCCATTACTGCCATTTCACCGGGTCTCCCTCCTTTTATCTCACCGGCCCCAGAGTCCAGTTCTGCCTTCAGTTGGTCCACGGTGCTCTTCAGACACTCATAGATCTCCACTACATGACTGGCTTGCTTCTGGCTGGACTCCACCCTCTCCTGAAGCTCCGCCTCCATCTCCTCAGTGCTGCTACTCGCCAGCGTGGCCAGGAAGGAGTTGGCGGCCTCTCCCTGGTGGCCTGAGTGACAACAGCAGGAAAGCAGGAGAATTTGGGTTTTGATCTCTGGCTTGTCAATCAAATATCCACGTTATTGCTTTTCAAAGTCATGATCCCGTGTAGGTTCCGTCTTTACCTCTGTCCTTCGCCCTCTCCTGGTTGGAGTCGCCATCCGGCTCTGGAGTTTCCGGCTTCAGGCTGCGTCCCTCGCCTGACAGAGATTTCTCTGGTTCGCTGCTTGCTTGGTCGTAACGCCTGATGATCAGCTGAACGTGTTCATCAAACTGAAAGAAAGAGAGAGAGGGAGAGTGGCATCGCATTTCAACTCTTTGATCTTTATAGGAGAACAAGTCCTTTTTGCTTTTGCTTCATTGTCCGACGCTGTTTACCTGGTTCCAGTATCTATTGAGGATCAGCAGACTGGCATCATCGGTGGCCTGGCGGGTCTCCAGTCTCTCAATTCGCTCTCGCAATTCATCCTCAATCACCTGCACACCCACAAGCAAAGAGGTTCATCTTTCTCCAAACAAGAGAGTACATACACACAGCTTCCTGCGTGTGTGTGTGTGTGTGTGTGTGTGTGTGTGTGTAAAGAGCTGTAAACAGATACTGGAGAGTGAGTTTACCTGTCTTTGATCAAGAGCTTCTCCCAACTTTCGGTTCTTAGCCTGGAGAGCTTTGATGTCCTGTTCTTCCTGAAAAATAATGGATTCAAACATCAGTACAAAAAGAAAAGGCTGCCAAACGAACAGACTTGACGTGTCCGGGTTAAATATATTAGCAGTAATGTGGAAAAAGAACTGGAGCTCACTGAGTTGGACACTCCTCCCAGCTTGATGACCGTCTCCACCGCGGTGCTCCCCCCGGCAGCAGCGCTGACACCGGGAGCTCCGTCCTCTCCTTCCCTCTCCCTCCGCTTCTCTGGGGGGGCACCGGAGGACGAGGAGCCGCTGGAGTCAGCGGGGCGCTTCTGTCCCGACATCCTCAGTCTCCTGAAACAAGCAGGGAGACGGGAAAAAAAAGCAGAATGACTGATGAAGAATGTGGAGGATTGTTGGATTCAGGTTCAGATGAACGATAAAGTTACGCTTTTGATGTGCATATGGCTACCTAAAGATGTGTGGCCAAAGATAACTGCCCTGGTGTTTACTCTGAAACAATATGCATCTAGTAAAGTGATAAGCAGTCGACACAAAACTGATGAATCGCATTTAACAAGTTGATGAAATCAGCCAATGAAACCTTAGGCTAACGTTAGCCTTTTGCTAACGCAAGCTTCAACTACTGTTGGTGCTCATGGCAAGCGGACTCTGAGCCGACAGATCAATGCGTTCACTCTGAAATAATGTCAATATCAATCACACGTAACCGAAGTCTTACCGCTATTTATGTTAAAAGTTTTATAATGAACGAAGTGTGTCCGTGGCTGTTGTTGTTGCGGCTCCTTGCCTCTCGGAAACGGAAGTGTTAACGAGCTTAGTTTGACAGTCTTCAGCCGACACCGCGCCCCCTGCCGGCGTGGAGGGAAACAACATTTATTCAGTTTGGGTCTCCGTGGCAAAGAGAAAGAAAACTTGCTCGTTGGACCCTTGTTGTCTCCACGTCCCCATCATTGACTGCACACAGCCCATTGTAGAATCAGTACTGTGACCATAACCCAGTTATGGATCTGTTTGTGTTGATGTTATGTATAATGTATAGAATATCAAATAATGAAAGTGTTAGAAATGGATTTTGACACAGGACCCTCCTACACGTCAGGGCCACAAGGTTACATAATTATGCAGGATGATACTGTAGACTTTTCAAGTGGTGCAAATGAACAAACAAATGACCAATAAGCAACTGACACACAGTGAACCTGAGGCTTTGGGTGCCCAGCCCAATCGAAAGTATAGAGTGCAGTGCCATAATATAAATTAAGTAGATCCAAAACAGTGTTTTATAACCCAAGAAAGAGAAAATCATGCATCTTAAATTATGATAGGCATTTGTAATGCACATGGCTGATTTCCGTAAACTTCTGAGAAATGTCCTCATTTAAGCTACGTGCTTTTACAGTAGATGCTGGTGTAGCTGCAGTGTTGAAATGAATTCCCCAAAGCTTGGGGAACCACAGCAATGAAACTATCTTTTTTTATTTAGTTCACATATTTGTGGGGGTAAGAAAACTCACTTTTTCTCAGTCGGTCCTTGTGTAAAATGGGACTCGTGGACAGAGACTGATCTTTAATCAGAACTATTAAAGAGTACATTGCACAGGGTGCAGAGTGCATGTTGTGTAAACGCTGGCCTTTCATTATTTGTGAGTTATCTACCCAAGCCTATCAGTTCAAATATACTTATCTGCTGAGATCATTCATGAACTGGTGAGAGCATTACAAACACCCCTATAAGTTCTTTTTGGGCCATTTTCAGCAATCGATATGAGAACTGTGTATGTATGACGTGCTTGACAAGCAATGTGACGCATAAGGCAGATACACAAAGTAGCATGAAAAAGCAGGTTTTGCTGTTATTAACTGTTGGCATATTTGTGTCCAATAAATGAACCAAACTATACTACAAGCCTAAACTTATGTGATTACACCATGTAGAGAGCAGCATATATTAAATCTGAAACTGAATCACTTTACATTTACATTTACATTTACTTAATGATAATTATATTGACAATAAATAAACTTTCTCTTGGTGGACAAAGTAGACAGGTATCATCAGAACTAAATGCATTTGCTGTAGGCTACAAATAACAATGAAATGTACACGGAGAGGAAAAAAGTCTTATTGGACTAATTGATTACCTAATTAATTATTTATTACCTAATATAAAAATAAAATCACCCTGTTAAAATAGTATATGCATTATATGCTCTGCAAGACTTTTATAAAAATGGCATTTGAACCAAATGAAGAAAACGTTTTCCACAAGTTAGAACCTTCTTTAGAAGGAGTGAATCTGTGAATCAATATTATAACATTAATGTTAATATCATATTTTAATACAACTTATGAATTCCATCCACCATTTTGGGGGCATTTGGGAATTAAAAAGTGTGACTGTCCTCTGCAATATCACACTCTGTTGTAATCTCCACGTTCACCGGGACAAACAAACCTGTTTTTGCGCCGTTGCAGTAGACCTCTCACATTACGTTTCATACATTTCCGCCACAGTGTGCAGAGGGGGGCGGGGCTGTTACAGCGCCGTGTGATGCGTGTGATGCGTGCGTGCGTGCAGACTTTGGTTTTATAATCGGTATCAGACGACACGCGGTGTTCCCTTATTGTTTTCACCAAATCCGCCCAGGTTTCTGAGACGAGCCCAAAGTCCACGAAAGCGCGTTGCTGCCACTCCACGCCAGCACCGCCTCTGTCCGTCTCACCGGGGGCCAATTGCGTTACCGGGACGACACACGCCCCGCCGTACCACGAGCACCGCCTCCACGGCGTCAATAAATACAGCTTTGTGCGCGGCTCGGCCTTCTCAATCAGTCCAATTACTGTTTGGAGACTGGAAAGAGTCCGTCTGCCACTTCTGTTGCCGTCGCTGAACAAACTTTCAAGTAAGACGCGTTTTCAAGGTTTTTTTTTCTTGGCATGTTTTTGCTGGTTTCCACTTGTTTTCATGAAAAGTGAACCGAACAGTTTTACCTGCTTTCTGCAACGTCTGCGTCCTCGGGTTTTTATCATGTTTCTAAGTGCGCAGCGATGGAAGTAATGCTGCACAATTTATATTATATTATTATGGATTTAATATTTACGTTTTGCACGTTTAAACTTTGTAGAAGTTGATAAAGTTATCACATCTCTATGCTCGAAGAAACATTGGTACATTAGATAGGC